>JASCZI010000124.1:15634-44900 GCA_036250425.1 Stylosanthes scabra
TGGCTTGGAAGTCAAACTTCTGCATCACAACCATTTTAACACCAACACACAACATTCCTAATCCAAAGAAAACCAAGCCGTAGACATGAAACATGGGAATGAAGGCCAAGTAGACATCATCCGAAGATCCACTTGCATCAACAGACCAGGAGAGAAGTTTCACTGTGGATATGAGATTCTGGTGTGTCAAAACTACACCTTTGCTTACCCCAGTAGTCCCTGAGGAGTAAAGTATAGCAGCAGGGTCTGATTGAGACACAGTAACCTGCGGCAACTCCAGAGAACCAGAGCAGCCTTCTATCAACTCTTCAACTGATAGCATTTCGCTGTTAGATGGACGATAAGTGAGCATTGCAGGCACCCCAGTTGAGACCAATTTGTGTAGCTCCTCTGGTACTGAGATGGCTAGTTTAGCACCTGAGTCGCGTACCTGCTTGGTGATTTCTGACTCGGTATTAAGAGGGTTGGCAGTGGTTAGAACTGCGCCAATCGATAACACAGCTAGGCATATGGTTGGGAACATGATTGAGTTAGGGGATAGCAGAAACACCACATCCCCTTTCCTAACCTCAAGTCCATGGAACAGGGCTGATGCAAGGGAGTATACCGATCTGCGTAGCTCACCATAACTCAAACTCTTATCGGTTGCTGCATCAATGAATGCTATTCTTGCCTCTGCAAGATCTCCTTGTGGGAACTGCGATAGCACGAGATGGGCAATGTTGAGATCAGGCTTTGTTGGGATCTCATGCTTGCTGCCAAGTCTAACAAGAGAGTGGTAGATTCCAGTTCTCGAATCGTAGCCACTCCTGTTATCGAATGGCGGTAGAGACTCGCTAGACTCGTCCTCGGCTGGCCAAATTTCCACTCCTGACATGGTTTCCTCAAGTTTGAAAGATGCTTCAACTGTCAATCAAGTAGAGTGGAGTCAATGGTAATGTTGTGAGGTTAAGGAAAACTAAAACTGAGTTTCAACCTTAAAAAACAAACTTATGAAAGGCTTTTCATCGTGAAGTACTAGAATATACATTGTTAACTATGTCAGTTGGAAGAAGGACAAGATTAATAAGACAATCAAATGTATTTTTATGTGGCCGGCAAAGGAGGCATAGTCATGGATATATAGTTTATAAAAGGGTACAAAGTAGCCAAAAGATATATACCTGTTCTGATTCTCTTCGCCGAATCCAACAGAAATAATTGAAAAACCAATGATGTTGTCCTCAAGACACAACAGTAGGATATTTATATTTGAAGGATGCATATGTTGTCTACCTAAAAGTTGGATTCATGTGATAATGAATTCAACAAGTGACGAGTATGAGTTGCATGTCCTATGTCTACAAAACTGCAACTTGCTTTTCAGTTTTCATTGACATGGTAATATGGTATGCTAGAAATACAGAAAGCTGGCTCATATTTTATAATCTCATTTTCTTATCATATTTGAAGACAAAAATGATAGACATTGGAAACATCTAAAATGTGTCCATAAGAAAGAGACACCTTGTAGTTAGTGCGCTTATGGTTGAAATTGGACATTTTAGAGTAAATGGGTGTTAAAAATGTGAGGATTTGAGACTGAAATGGAAGCAATTACCTCGTGCATAAAGAATTTTTGGACAATCCATGAATTATCTTTATTATTTTTGGTAAACATCATGATCATTTGAGTAGTTTTTGCTGGCTCGTTTTACACTTTTTGGCATGTAAGACTTGCATTGCAAACAATAATATAGTTTATTGATTTTAAACAAAAAGAATATTTGGGCTTTCATTGAACTATAAATCAAGGCCCAAATCCAAAATATATTTTTCCATGACCTTGTTTTGGGGCAATCTAAACAATCCTATTTTTTCTGACCAAAAAAACACCCACCCTAAATCATATTGAGCATTCAGTCCAGAAGGGGGAAACAATAAGAAAAAGAAAAAAAGATATTTAGCATAAAACTATGATGTTTTTTATTTTCACCAAAAAAAAAAAAATATGGTTTTATTTCTTTTCATTTTCATACTCTTATACACCATACTTTTGCAAACCCTAAAACATAGGTCTTAGTAGCAATCTTACCCTCGTTTTATTCATCCAAATAAATAAATAATAAATCTCACCATCATTATATATATAACATGTGTGAGATTTTTAGGGTTTGGACAAATTACCCCGCTGACCAGCATGGCATATATGTCAATCAATTCATGAATAATATAATTGCATGGCTCCAATTAAAACCAAACACCTACAATGGAATATAGACAAATTAATAATGGTCCAAAGATTTTAAAAAGGAGAGGATTAAGGATATGAAAATGGTGTGGACAAAACATAGCCACAGTTAGTCCCCCATACTATGGAAGATATTCAAAATACTTAGCTTACAATTTTTCTCAAACTATAGAAAACAACAAAGGGCATAAATGCCATTCCAAGTCCCAATCAATTTATATAGGACCACCACCACCACCTATAATAACTTGTTCCCTCTTCAAATTGTTCAGTTCTTCTTCTTCACCAATCACTAATTAAATTAGACAGAACAATTAAGGGAAAAAACCCTTATCAAGATTGAGATAAGAACTTATAAGTATATATTGAAAAAATGGATTTGACATGTGCAATTTAATTATAGGACACTCCATTTACCATGAATCAATCATGGAAATCATAAGGCTAATTAGAATTTGCTACATATGTGAGTAATTTACAATGAACTAAATTCACTTAAATTTGGTCTCATCTATGAGTCTCCTTGGAGTATTTTATTTTGTCCTTTAATCAAATAGTTTTTGATACAGTCATTATCATTAGCAAATCAACAGAATAATATATTATGTCGGAGATGATAAGTGAAAAATAATTTAATCTTTTTAAATACTTGTGTCTCTCCATTCTTTTATTATATATTTTATCCCATCTTTGTAATTGTAAACCATCTTATTGTATTAGTAACTCTTTTGAGAGCATTGAAATAGTCCTAGCACATTTTGATGTGAAACTATTATTGTATAAAATATGTGTCGATTATATATTGATAAAAAATTAATAAATTCTGCTGGCCATGTAGCGTTTTTTTATTATTATTGTTAGTGATGCACATTAATTCTTTTTCTCAATTAAGTCTAATTAAATAGTCACTAAAAACATTAAATCTAACTAAATTATATAACTTTAATAAAATTATTCTCATTGTCAAGGTATATAACACGCACTCTCATTCATCTAAATATCAAATTTTATTGTCCAACTTAATCATATTTTATCAATAAAAAAATTTGCATGCACATATATTAATATTATTGGAAGTGTTTTCAGTATATCTGAGAACTATGTGTTTCTGTATTTTTAACCATTAATTTTAATTAATTTTAATTATAAAATGTATATATAATTAAAATCAACGACTAAAGTATACTTGAAACATTTTCAATATTATTAGCTTTGTAAATAATTATAGCTGTTCATAGAGCTAATGCCTAATGGTCCAACTCCATACATACACAAAAAGCATATATTCTTAAAGTGGCAAACTATATTAATATATGTACCACAAAAATACCTAATCTAATCAATCTAATTAATCAATCTGAATTAATTGCTAAATTAACCCAAAAGACTCTTGTATTTTCCACACAAGTGAGAAGAAGAACTCAAGAAACCCTTAAACCCAATTTAGTTTGCTATTGTGGATAGTGTTTAGAGTGAGATTGCTGGACACGTGTCATCCCCATAGCCTCATACTTTTATTTCAAATCAATCCTTCAAACCCCTTTTTAACTCTCTCACTCCCTCTTCATGGTTTTCTCCCTCCACTTTCCAACTTCCCTTCAAAACCAGACATTATCTTTCTTTTTCTCAATTCTCTCATCGATCCCACATACCCTTTTGAAAATTCTTGCTTTCTCTGTGCCTCTGATCAAGAAAGTTTCATTCTTTAACACTTTCTTCTCGTGGGACTCTTAGTGTTTTCTCTGCTCTGCTTCCATGGCTGTGGCAGAGTTGAACCCAGCTTTCACAAAGACTCATCTTCACTCCTCCCAGCTCTCATTTCTATCAAGGAGTGTCCCCACACACCAACACTGTGCTTTTCCAACTCTTCACAGGAATCAACAACATGCAAGGATTTCTTGTTCTGTTACACAACAAAAGTAAACAACTTTGATCCTTCTGTTTTTCTTTATCTGACATGTCTTTAGCTTTGATCATTTTTTTTTCTTTCTTTTTTGGGTATGACTAAATTTTCCATTTTCTTGTTTTTGTTCTTTTATTTCAATTCTTTCTCAGTCAGGTGCAGGCTCCAGCTGTGCAAACCCAAGAGCCAAATTCTAAGTCTGATTGCTATGGAGTTTTCTGCCTCACCTATGATTTGAAGGCTGTGAGTAGCGACCCTTTTGTTTGTGCTATTTTTCAGCTTTTGTTGAATCCAAATTATGAATTTTGTGCATGTTTCATTGCATGCTTTATGAGTCTTGGTGTGAGGTTTGTTTGGTAATTTTGGAACATATGTATGATAGCTCAATTTTATCTTAATTCGTGGTTCCTCTTATCACTTCAAATGTATAAGTCTTTAACTTTCTTGATCTAATTGGAGATCACCAACACTGGATAAGTACATGAGAAGAATGTAACAGTGCCTTCTCTTTGTTGCTTCCACTCATTTAGGATCAATGTAATTTAAACTCTTACCTTTCTGTAATTTGTGGAGACATTCATATGATACTGGATTGAGATCATGTCTTCTTATGAGTACTTTGATGGAGGGGAGGGGATAAACCTATGTCCATGTGAAAGTTTAATGACTTTTTGATGTGCATACAATTAATTTTATTACTCTAAGCTAAATATATCTTGAAACATTTGGCATTTGTTGGCAGGAAGAAGAGACAAAATCCTGGAAGAAATTAATAAACATTGCAGTCTCAGGTGCTGCTGGAATGATTTCCAATCATCTACTTTTCAAGGTGAATATCTTGGACTTTGATTTGAATTGGCACCATCTGATTCAAGTAGTCGACTTAATCTAGTGAGAGAATCATTAGTTAGTGAGAGTTTTGTTTCTAGGAATTGTTTATGTTATATTGTCCAAATGGAGGATTTTGACTTTGCATATACTTGGAAAAAAAATTGTCTCAGCTTGCTTCTGGGGAGGTTTTTGGTCCTGATCAACCTATTGCACTGAAACTGTTGGGATCAGAAAGATCAATACAAGCTCTTGAAGGTACACACTTCCTATGTTTAGGAAATTTCATATTTGCCATGGATTGAAAATAAGAATAATTAGTAGCACATATTCTTTGTAGCTCTGAAATTCTGAACAAGTAGTAGCACATATTCTTTAAGCAGAAACAAAATTCTCCTTAATGTTGTTGTCATAGTATATCACTGATCCTTTTCAATCTTAAAATGAAGGTGTTGCAATGGAACTGGAGGATTCTTTGTTTCCTTTGTTGAGAGAGGTGAGTATCGGTATCGATCCTTACGAGGTGTTCCAAGATGCAGAATGGGCTTTGCTAATAGGTGCAAAGCCTCGAGGTCCCGGAATGGAACGTGCTGACTTGTTAGACATAAATGGGCAAATTTTCGCCGAACAGGTAAAAATGGTCGAAAATCTAAGCCTTATTCATTGCTATATGCTAAAATATAGTTCAATATAAGACATTATCCTATCATGTTTACAACAGGGAAAAGCACTAAATGCTGTTGCATCTCGCAATGTCAAAGTTATAGTTGTGGGAAACCCTTGCAATACAAAGTAAGCTTCTTGCTTCAATTGATAAAATTGTTTTTGCATATTGTGCCTGATTTTACTGATTTTCCTTCTTTTCCTACTTTTCAATACAGTGCACTAATATGCATGAAAAATGCTCCAAACATTCCTGCTAAAAATTTCCATGCCTTAACTCGCTTAGATGAGAACCGAGCTAAGTGTCAGGTAAACAAAAGTTATAAACGTTAAAGTTATTTTATTTTCTTTTCTAGAAGCAGAAAAATAAATATTTTCCCCTTTGCATGGTCTCAAATGAATGTGCAGCTGGCCCTTAAGGCAGGTGTTTTCTATGATAAAGTGTCGAATGTGACGATCTGGGGCAACCACTCAACTACTCAGGTATTTGAAGGATATATTGGAATATTGTTCATGAACTGAGTATCTTGGATTCTCCTTTATGATGAGGTGTTAAATTTGTTAACAGGTTCCTGACTTCTTAAATGCCAAAATCGATGGTCTGCCCGTCATAGATGTGATTAAGGATCGTAAGTGGTTGGAACAAGAGTTCACCGAAATGGTTCAAAAGGTAACTAGATTGGTAGTTAAGTATGTAGAACACAAGATATAGTTTCTTCAAGCTAAAAGCTTATGGAAACATGTTTGGTTGCAGAGGGGTGGTGTGCTTATTCAGAAATGGGGAAGATCGTCGGCTGCATCAACTGCTGTCTCAATCGTCGATGCAATTCGATCTTTAGTCACTCCTACTCCTAAGGGTGATTGGTTTTCCTCTGGTGTAAGTTCTCGTTGGTGCAGTGATCTTCTTGTTCCTCCATATGCATAAAAATATATGCTGGAATTTTCTCATTCGCAATAACAGGTATATACCGATGGAAATCCTTATGGAATAGCTGAAGGCATCGTTTTTAGTATGCCATGTCGATCAAAGGTAAGTCTTCCAGTCCATTCTCCATTCTCAATTTCTAAATTGTTTTTTTTTTTTTTGTTCTTCTAACAAAAGATTCTGTTGTTTAGGGAGATGGTGATTATGAACTGGTAAAGGATGTTATCTTTGACGACTACCTCCGAAATCGAATAGCCAAGGTAAGTGTGAAACTCACATAGTGGGGGAAACTTGATCATGTGCAATATATTTATGTGATTTTTATGAGTTGAATATTTCGTAGACGGAAGCTGAACTGTTGGCTGAGAAGAGATGTGTTGCTCACCTAACCGGCGAGGTAAGCGTCCCAACAGATATCATTTGTGTGCTCATTCTATCATGTACAAAAGCATGCACTTATGATAATGTTGGTTGGTTTGCGTTTCCAGGGAATTGCTGTTTGTGATCTACCTGGTGATACAATGCTTCCAGGAGAAATGTAAGAGGCCATATCCCATGTATGCAACAAAGCAGATATCCAAATAAATTCACACTAATTGATGTATAATAAAGCTAGTTCTGGAATAGGATGTACAAGGCTATTAAGTTTTTGAAAGAAAGAAAACATTTATTTGATTTTGGAACCATGAAGCTCAGTAATGTGAATGTGACTAGGATGTTGTGAAACTTAGATCTATACATGATATGATGATGCATCTTTTGTTGAGCAGATTATACTATTCCTGTAGTCATTAAGCATTTTCTAGTTATTATTGCTCCATTTCTATTCACCTTCCTATTCTTAAATGAACCCAATTTTCAAATGTTATGTCTTGATATGAAGATATTTGCCTGCCGAGGGCTACTTACAATGTTAGAATTGATAATAAAAGCGTTGTAATGCTGAAACCTTCACAATTGGAACAAATTTTATCTACAAAATGCAAGTATCATGAAACAACAGAATAACCACACTATCAATTCTATGAATCAGAGATTCATTCATTCTGGTATGAAAATCCCACTAATAAAGATATTCCAATGAAATGATTAACCTACATCTTGGTAGCAAGATCCCCCAATTCTAAGTGTCCAACTATATTCCAATTTATTATGGACAGCTACTCCTATAACTTTCAGATGAAGACCATCTAATACAAAACACTATCTACCACAAAAAGACTGTATAGCTTTACTATTGTACACCTCCAATCAAGTCACGTTACGTCCCCACTAAATGAATCATCTATAGTCTATGTAATCTTATATTGGGATGGGGATGTATCACGACTCGATTCGCTGTGTACAAGGAGCCAATGGGCAGCAGCCAGATATCATTTGGCGGTGATTATTAGGTGGCCGTTATGGGTATTCATTATGCAACTTCCAAATATAAAGGGAACCTAAACTTCTATTGGCCAACAAATAGAGTAGTATCTTTAAGTCACACAGTGAGTACCCTCACCACCAATTGATAAACAACCGCAGCCTATTGTCTCACAGCAGGTCTCATAACTCTCATTTTCCGGAATACATGAAGGTTCCAATCTTGCTAGTCACCGTAACGAACAGAAATGAGAAGGTCATCAGAGAAGCCCATCCATATATCAGCACAAACATAGTCTTACCACAAAGTAAGCCAGAAACAGGTACCAGAAAAACAGCAGAGGTAATCAGATGGTTGAACCCTCCAATCTTTGCTAAAATTGGATTCATGCCATTGCCTCTTCCAGTAATGTTTGTAATGCTGACCATGCCAGCAGTTAAATGAGTGGTGTTTGAAGACTGAGGCGCAGAATGAAGCCGAAGTGCATCCTTCTTGGATGGAAGCTCTGCAGCAAATGCAGGAGGAGCTGGGATGTCATCCAACCATTTCTTGAAGCGTTTTGCAATTGGATTTGCATCTTCTACCAAGCAAAGAACAGAAAAGTTTCCTCATATCAGTACAAATAACGGATGCAAGTTCACACGCTACTTTGATCCACTAGAAGTCTAGAACACATGCTTTGCATGGTATATGTGAGATTCTGGAGAAATTAGGATGCAAAGTGAAAAAGTCTCACCTGAAGCAGCTCCTCCACGGCTAGAATCTGCTTCAAGGTCATGTTTGTTTGTCTTGAAAATATATGTGGCTTCTCCCTCCACCTTCTGTTGTTTCTCAGAAACATCCTCGACCTGTTCCTGCACATTCTGTCATTGAACAAAGAGGTTTAATAGGCAAATAAAGTTATAATCAGTGTGGCAGGTAAATAAACTACTATAGTTAGACCTAACCTGCTGGATAAGAGGTGGCATCTGCTCTGAATCATCAAAAGATATATACTTCAGAATATCATCATCTGAAAGTGCAAGATACTCATCTAACATATCCACAGCATACAAATCTGTCCCAGTAGAATTTCCCTCAGCTGTGTTGGGATCTAGCCCAGGAAGATTCCCCTCAGCTGTGTTAGGATCAGCCCCAGGTTGATTTCCCTCAACCGTGTAAGGATCTGCACCAAAGGAATTTCCCTCAATTGGGTTCAGAAGATCATCCGTTTCCAGGAATGATTCAGCATCAATCAGAGGATCAACAATGGAATCCATGAATTCATCTACATTGCCATAAATAAATCCTGAAGAATTCCCATCATAGCTCATTTCACCATTTTCTAATAAATAGGTATCCTCAGCATATGGCCCAGTTATATTGAAATGCTGGCCTTCAGTACCTTCCAAAGGTTTCGGAACTTCAACGAATTCTCGTTTACGCTGAGGATAGTGACTACACTCCCCATAAAAGAAGTTCGGAGCGTTTGCTGGTAAATCAGCACTTCCATCCACCACATGCGTATCAAGATTCTGTTAAGGCAATATTTCAAATCAGCAACTTGGAATAGAAAAAGTTAAGCTGAAAATGAGTATATCTACCATTACAAAGGTTGTCAGTATATCAGACAGTTTGTGATACAAATCGCATGAATGAATTTGATTCGTCATCCCAGCAATACAGAAATAGAACAGAATCACAAATGGATATGAAATACAAGTCAATCTTTGGAATACAAAAACATGACCATTGACCTAACAATTTGGAAACCTATGGTCATGCAAATCCTCATGAATGTCAAGGGTGCACATAACCGCATTAACGAAATGACCATTATGAAATCTATCATCAGTGAATGGAAAATAGAATACGAACCTTCTCAAGGTCATCAGTTTCAAGGAAAGCATCACTTTGGTCAACAGACAGCTCAACCACAGGTTCGTCAGCTTTCGGCTCAAGCAGGTCATCATCATCTAACCACTCCTCCTCTCTAAAGGGAGCACCATACTTCTCTCCATTCTTAGGGCCCATCCCGCTCTTCTCAAAAATTCTACACAGCACATAAGCGTCCTTCGTGCACCACCACCAAAAACACAAATAAACCAATCAAACAAACAAACCTTGACTCTGCAAACAATCCACCCTCCCTTTTATAACCCACCAAAGAACCCAAACATTAATCATTGAACTTATCTTAATTTCCAAAAAATTTAATAATAATAATAATCCTCCCCTCATTTCCAAAATTGCATCCAGCTATATTAAAAAACAATGCAAATACTATTACAAATATTTAGAAATGTTCAAATTCATAAATATATATACCAGCTGATATCCAGCTTCAGCCAATTTCTCATCGACCATCCGGTACTCGTGCATAACCCAATTTGATCTCTTGCCAGTTGGAGCCCGTCCTTCATGGTAAACGAGGGTCTTCTTCATGCCGACGTGGCGATCGCCATACTTGATTTCGCGATCCTTGCCGGTGGTCTTCCAGTAACCGTTGACGGTGGCGCGTTTTGTCTTCTCCCCCTTCTCATACTTCTTGTCCAGCACAGTGAAGAAATACCACTCCAAATCCCTGGTATTCAGCTTCGACAATTCTAACAAACCACAAACAACAATTCTAATTTCACTATGAAACCCTAACTTAGGGTTGAAATTGAGCTATTGAGAGAGCAAAATTAACTGAGAGGGAGCTAACCGGGGAGTTGCCATGGCTCATAGTTGTAGATATTGACGACGGCGATGTGGTCGTGGTGGTTGAGTTTTCCGATGAGCTTCCGGCGGAGATAGTATTGAACTAGCTCGTCGTCCGTAGGGTGGAACCGGAAACCAGGACCGAGTGTTCGACTCATGTATGAAGATGACGATGAAGATGACGATTGAATTGCAGGTTAATGAGCTAAAAATCGAAGTTTGCGTGTATCAGAGAGAGAGAGAGATGAGTTGAATTGGGGATTTAGGGTTGAAGGTTCAAAACGAGAGGCATTGCGAGTCGTTTTTGGTAATAGAAAGTTGAAAGTTGAAAGTTGTCATCCCATGTTAGGGGAGGAAGAAGGTTCTAGATACTTTATTATTAAATACTTAAATATATTTTTAATAATAATATTCAGTATGCAAACTTTGTTTGTTGAGCTAACAAATTGGTACTTTCATCTGCTATATTAAATAAGGATAAATATAGAATAATTTCATTTATTAATTTTTGGTTAATTTATGTGGTGAACCCACACTTTAAATATTAAATTCACAATTCTTGCTAGTTACTTAAGTCAAGTATTTTTATTGTTTAATTAATTAGGTGAATTTTGCCTTGTGCATGCTGATACAAATTCTTAAATAAAGTTTAGATTTATGAAAAAATAATTTTTGGCCTATCAAATTAAAAAATACATTAGGAAATAAAAAAAATTATATTTTCACTATGATTTTATAAAAAGAAAGATATACAAAGATATTTACAATAAAAAATATTTAGTAATTAATATTTTTCTCTTATATTTATTTTACATTTAAGTCAACAATAAAAAATCTGATAATAAGTAAAAAAAAATCTAATAATAAAAAATCAGAAATTGCACCCAAAAAAAAAACCCAATACTTTTTGGATTTTACCAGAAAGCCCCATATATTAAAATATTGGCCAATTGCTCTATAAACTTTTTTTTTTTTCCAATGCATAACTCCTTTAAAAACTTTTAAAGAACTTAATTAAAAATATTAATTCAAATTCTGAGGACCTGCAAAGCTACAACTGAATTAATTGAACACATTCAAATAATAAGAGATTTGCTAAAGACAAATGCTAAATTAACATCTAAATTTATTTAAACTCATCTTGTGAAATCTACACACAAGATCCATTCCCAACTAGCCAAACAGCTCTATTTGAAAATGTTCAGAATGGCTTAACTAATTCATTCACAGGCCTTAAACATAGGCATTGATGAACAAGGACAAGGGGTAACAAGTCATAAGCTACACAGCTACACAAATGGCGGAGTTTAAATACCACTCACAAGGTTCACCCAAATGAACAACACTATAGTTCTTAACTCTTAAAAAAGATAACAAGAGATCAGGTACACACCATGACTCTGTTATAATAAGCAAGATTACATGGATGGCCACTGCCCTAATTCCCCTAAGGATTGTTGCTCATCATGCTCTTCAGTTCCTCATTCTCTTTGCTCAAATGCTCAATGCGCGACTCGAGCATGTTAATCATCGCTTGTGCGCTCATCATCTCGAACCTCATAGTCTCCCTCTCCTCCGAAAGCTTGTAAATCTCGCTCTGCATGTGTTTGATGAACTTAACGCAATTTGGCGGCACGGATGCCTCCAAGGAAGCATCATCAAACTCTGGTGGTTGAACGGATGGATTCCCCTTTGATTCAAGGGATTCCATCAAGGAAAACTCCACCAGTGCAGACAAGAAATGCTTCTTAGGTGCAACATTGGTGTTGGTGATGGTGGTGTTGGCTGGGGTGGTTGCCATCGGGAGTGCAGTCGCGGCAGTGGTTATTGTTGATGAGCATGGCGGTTCTTGGTTGGTTTGAACTGAATCTCCGTTTGAGTGGTTCACATTCAAATAATGCCTTCTCCTCTTGTATATTTGGGAGATAGGCTTGGTATTTTCTGTTTGCAGCGAAGGATACTCATCGATTCGACGCTTTGAGTTATCCTCCTTTTCGGGAGATGGAAACTCCGCCATACTCTCCCTTTTGCAGACAGCTAGCAGACTTTGAGTCTCAATAGGAAGCTTGTTCACATCAAATGGAGCTTTGTTGTTAGATTGAGTATCCTGAAAGTATAGAAACATAACAATAACATGTTAGAATTAGAATGCAAAGTGCTGTAATAAGAAACATACTTCAAATCCAATACATGATCAATAACTCCAGATTTGATCATTATATCATTTTCAAAATTTAACATAAGTTAGAGGCAACCAATCCTATATCAATTACAGTAGAAGAAAAGAAACTACAAGCAAAAGATGAAATCTAAACAGATCAAAATAAAAAAGAAGTAATGTTTAGAAGATAAGTCGGCCGATTGCAATGAACTATCACAGGAAGAGCAACTAGGACTTTACAGGAACAACATCAGATATGCTGAGAGAGAGCATTAAAAAAGAAGAATGGCAACAATGAAGGAACTACTAGGTAAGCCTTTGAATTAAGGGAGAGTGCAGCCAAGTTTCGATCACCCATAAAGGATAAATTTGAAGCATCGAATGGTGAGCATCCTTCACCCCAAATAGATCATACAAAGCCTATCTCTTAAAGCTTTTGTTATGTATCTATCTGGAATCAGGAAGGTGCAATTATTCCCCAAGACCATTTTCCCCTAATATAAGTAAACTTTCAAAGAAACCACAAACTTATCAGAGTGTGCTGGAAAACCAATTGTAGATGGCCACATGTCATCCTCAATTTTGTTTCATGATCTCCACTATACCAATCGAACGAACATCAAATGCTCTTGATTTACGTCAGTTCAAGAAGCTGTTGGATTCAGGATAATCCTATCACCAAACAGGTAGGTTGCAATTTTTCTTTCAGTTATACAGCAGACTAATACAAAGTGGCACATCCTTAATACTGGAGAATATCCATTGATCTCCATTTTCTGAATATCTCCCAAAAGCTTCAATTCTATGAAGATAAACAACTTCTCTCGACAAGGGAAAAAAGAATACCTACCAACTAAGGACAAGGTCAAATTTCACCATCAAAGATGGCGTGAAATCTCTGAAGTAACGGATTTCAGTTACTTCAATATCTTCTAGGGTACAAGTATCCATGATCTGTCAAGTATTTACCCACTTTCCACTAGCTTCTGCAGCTTCCATATTCACATTTCCCCACATTGTAAAGTCCCTCTACTGCTGCCACGTCAAAATTTGGTTCAACAATTCACCCATCAGTATAAGCATTTCCTCAATAGGGCCTTTTCTAGTTCATTCCAATTTCTACCCTTAATCTTTCCCTGTCTTCCTTCTCTCATAGAACTTCAATCTGTTCCCTCAGGTCCGTAGCCTTATAGATCATCTCCTTGCTTCTCTCTGCTCTTCTTCGGTTAGTATGAGTTAGACGCCAATTTAATAAACTTCATAATGTTTATCGCAAAACCAGAAATCAACACCCAATGCACCATACCATAGGAGCACCAGTGGCTACTTTCCTGAAGTACATAGCATTGGCAATTCCAACATCAAGTTGGTAGCATTAGATACTATCAAGCCACTTGTCGATTGACCCAAACAATCAAGAAAGTTCACCATATTAACCAAAGCACCAGTTGGAAGCTTCATCCTCCTTACTGACCATATATAGTCTTCCCTTTATAAGAATAACAATACAAGGGGCCATATGATTCTTGTAAATAAATTGCCAAGAAAGACATAATGCCCAATTAATTACCTCGTTGTCTATCTGGAAATGCAACTTTCCATGTCGCAAGAATCTCTCCAAGATAGAAATTATTTAAAGTAAGAAAAAGCAATCAGATTTTAGTTACATGCTAAATGCGTGTAACTGGAGGAAAAGGGAGTTTCTCACAAGGGATTCTAACCAGACAAACAAAATATCACCTTCAATTTTACTTAAAAAGGATTGGTAAATTTCTCAAATTCTGACCTTGTAGTAAGGGTATAACAAAATCTAATTGCTATCTAGGACACAACCGAAAAGGACATATAACTTGGGGGACATATAACTTCTACTTTTGTGTTAGTGCGAGCGCACGGTTTGGGGGGACAGGGAGGCAGGAGCAAGCGATCAAAATATCTAAGATGATTAAATGAAATGCAAGCAACAGGAAGGGCAATGGATCTGCTAGCATGGCGGAAGTAGTTGGGAAATACTATTTATTGCGCATTTACAATAGGTCTTGCTAAAAAGTGCCTTACGGATACGCACTCATTAAGAAAATAAGGATAGGAAAGGGAAACTTTAATATTGAGAAAACAAGAGTTAATGCATTTAATGTCACTTAAAACTTGAAATTTAATTTTTCCATAAAAAACTCCCTGTTTTCATCCATAATTCATGGTCTAAGGGCATTGACTAGCAAAACCTTTTACAATGTGGGAATCATAAATCTAAACTGTGTATTGAAATTATCATCATCATCATTTGTCATAATAAAGAAGCTCATTAAGTAAAAGAAGAAGATACAAAATGCCGCAAAGGTTCCAAACCACTCGGCATAGTTACCAATTGTACTATTGATTGAAGTTCACAAATGTTGCGTACTTTTCATATATCCAAGTCGTTTTCAACACGTATATTCAACACGTCATTGCATATGTAAAACATAAAGCATTAACACATTTATTTCCAGCTGAGCAAACACGATTAACCATATTCACAATGATTAAATGATAAACGAAACTCGCGCCTTCCAATAACATAGGTCACTTTTGACAAACCAGGTACATTCAAAAGTTAATGTAACTAAGATCAATTTGCGCTCAGATACATTAACTTTTGAGCAAAATTTGTGCTCATATAATCAACTTTTGGAATGTACCGAGTTTTTCAAAAGCTAACTATACATTGTCGGATGTAGGGAGCCACGAAAGAGAACAAACCTGTGCAACATTATTTCTCCTGTTGTATGAAGTGCGACCGTTGCCTTCAATGCGTAGAGGATGGGCAACAGTAACAGTAACATCCTCCGCAGGTTCTGCCCCAGGAACCAATCCCGATGCATCATCCCACTCCTCTTCAACAAAAGGTGCATAACGTTGCCCATTTGGAGGTCCTATGTTATTTTTGTGAAAAACTCTACACAAAACATATGCATCCTTCTCCATCCGAAAGAGAAATGCACAAAAATGATTAACGGCTGTTGAGATATAATAACAATGTCCATACTGCAGTAGAGCACATAGCAAACTAAACTTTCGATGTTTACTAAACAACAAATTTTCAAACTCCTGCATCCAAGTTGTGCACAACAATTTGGATTTTGGAACCAAGTAAAACAACAAAGCTGCTTATGGTTTTCTTTTTCTTTCTTTTTTTTTAAGCAACAACAAACCTCCTTATTTTATCAACATCGAAATGAGGAAAGCCCTCATTCGTGTTTCGCCGTGGAAAAAAATTAGGCTCACCTCACACACTTCAAGTTGTAAACTCAATAATCTCACCTGAGGCTGAGAGGATCCAGACCTAGCCCTCTCCAGCTCTTCGTCGACGAGTCGGTACTCATGCATGACCCAATTAGTCCTCTTACCATCCGGGGCTCTTCCACTATGGAAAACCAGAGTTTTCTTCAACCCCACGGTCCTTTGTTCGTGCTTAACCGGACGATCATTCCCGGTGGCTTTCCAGTACCCTTTGCTTGTAGCCCTGTTCATCCTCCCACCATTGCCATACTTCTTGTCCAGGGCACTAAAGAAGTACCATTCTTGGTCCCTAGTCTTCAACCTCGACTTATCTAAACAAACATTCAACCAAAATATCATCTAAATGAGTTAAGAACACAACATAGCCCAAGAAACAAAACATCACCAAGTCTAAGTTTTTTCCACAGCCCATTACAAATTCAACTAAGAAAACCAAAACCCATAACAAGAAAACACACATTATCAAGCACAACAACCAAGAAAACAAGTTTCGATTTTTACAGCAGAAATGAGGCAAAATTAGGTAAAAAAAAAAAAAGAGTAACCTGCAAGGTCCCAGGGTTCGCTTCTGTAGATGTCAACCTCGGAAATTGCATCAAATCGGAAGGTTTTGCCAGAAACCTTGCGCTTGAGGTAATAGATAACGAGCTCCTCATCAGTGGGGTGGAACCTGAAACCAGGAGCAAGAGAGGTAGGAGGAGCGGCAACTGCAGTAGCCACGGCAGTAGTAGCAGCAACAATAGCAGAAGAAGAAGGTGAAGGTGCAGATGGTACTGCTGATTGTGTGGCTGGTGGTGGCGGCGGGGGTGGTGGGGCGTAGAGTGTGGTTGTTGGGGTGGTGGTGGATGGTGGAGGAAGAAGGAGGGTTTCACGACCCATGGTGGTGTTGGAGAGAGATTAGGGCTTGGAGAGAGTGTGGAGTTTGCCTAAGCAAAACGGAAAAGATGGGGCGTCTTTGATTGAGGGTCAAGCAACAAAAGAGAGAGAAAGAGAGAGAATGAGAGAGAGAGAGAAAGGGTACCTTCAATGTCAAGAAATTCTTAACAACACTTCGTGCCTTCCAGGGATTTTTTTTTTTTCTTTTGATAATTTTTTTTTGGCACGGTATTCCTAGCCCCGCGAGTCATCACTTTAATTCGCGCATCTGAGTTTTATTTAAAGGTTCGTTGCTCATTAATAAATTGCTGCACAACGGAATTTAAATCTTCAACACTCGTTTAATTTTCAACAATCGTTTAAACAAACCAATGAATTAAATATTAGACCAACCCAAATTGATTATAAATCTTTTTATATATGTATTGTTAATTCGAAAAAATTATGGAGTCAATACAATATGAGCAATAGAGAGTCAACTCATAGTTATGAATGATAACTCATATCAATTTTGGATGATAACTTAATCTTAAATATGAGTTACGGACGATAACTCATATAAATTTTGGATATGCTCTCTAATAATTTCTAACATTGGTTCCATAGCATTATTTTTTTAATTTTTAATAATATTATATGTACATACATTCATGTATTTTTACACCTAAATTCACCCATCAAGTACGCTAATAATGAAATTAATGGAGTTCAGCACATAAAATTTGAATCCAAGAAAAAACCTATTGAGAGTTGTTTTATTGGAATGGATACATAAATGTGTGTAAATATAATATATAATATTATTCTATTTTTTAGTTGTTTTATTTATTATATTTTTTTGAGAATTTGAACCCACTACTCATTTGTGTTTTAGGAAGAAAAAATTTTTAAAATTATTATCTTACCCTAGGTAGAAATTTAAAATTTAAATAGTGAGTATTATGGCTACTTCAAAATTTAGAACCAAGAACTTTGAGTCTTTGATTGATCATATTATTGATCGATAACTTTTTATTCAAGAAAGATAGTTTTAGGTAAAAATGAATAGATAAATAAATAAATATATTGGTAGTTTTGACTTTAAAAAATGGAGTTTGGTAAAAATGTTTTTAAGTAATTTTATTTTTGTTTTATTAAACTAAGTTAGTTGAGATATAATAGATTTTGAATATTTATAATAATAATAATAATATAATATAAAAATATCTTTTCATTGGTTGGATTTTTTCTATATTTTTTTTTTTTTCAATGAGATGTTCTTTTAGTTGGTGGGTAGAGTTAGGGTAAATGAACAAGTAAATGGTGTTAGATAATAGATAATATGGATTCAGATGAGACTTCCAAAGAAACCACATGATTGGGTTTCCTTTGTTTTACAAATTCACAGTGGCAAATTTGGAAATATATGGTTGAGTGATTTATTTCTTTTTTATATTTGAGAGGAAGTAATTTGGGACCATTTTTGGGGCACATTTCCCATCTATGGCCCATTGTTGTTATCCTTTTGTTCAAGGAACTATACATGTATGATGTATATGTATTTATTCCTTTTCAAGCCACAAATATTTTTGCAAATAAAATTCCTTGCTTGTTTTATTATTTGAATAAGGAAATATCACTCATTGATGAGAATTTGTTAGGAGACATATTATTATTATTATACCCACTTTCTTTTTCTTTTTAAAAAATTGTTATGCATTTTATATGGTGTACCATACAGTTTATGTTGTTGTTTTCAAATCTTTGTCAATTCTGATATGATTTTCTTGTTATCTTTGTTTTTTTTTTTTTTTACAAAGAGTTTATGAGATTTTCAAAACTCAATACATCATCTCCAATATTAGTTCTAATTTTAATTTTAGTTTCAAATAATACTACATAAATATTTCTAAAATCATATGTCATAAATATTAATTTGAAATTGAATGCGAAAATTTGTCAATCTAATGTTTGAATTAATCTCAATTTATATTTTATATTTTTTTTAATTATTTTATTAAGATAATTATAAATGAGATAATATTTTACTAATTTCATCTCATCAGTCAATTTCAATGTAAATTTCAATTTTAAATGAATTCACTTCTCCTAAATATTACAATTGTTCTAATCAATTCATGCATGACTTACATTACATATCAAAAGAGCTTGCACCTATATAATAAGAATACAGAATATAAATGGCAATGCTGAAAGAATAATTGGAAAATAGAAAAGTGAGGAAATCCATGGCACTCTCAAACAATGATTTATTTATGAGAAAAGAAAGAAAGAAATGGTAGCTGGGGTGGCTGGAACAGGAATGAAAAATGGGAGCAGGGCTCAATCCTAATAGTAATAGTGTGCATGAATAGCACACCCTTTTTGCATCTTTCCATTTGCTTTTGATTTTACCCTTCATTATCTTCACTCATTGAATTCTTCGAGGATGGTAAATATCTGTGTAAGAATCCACATCCTATGGAATGAATGTTGATAAACGTCGTGTCTAAAATGTATCTGAGACATAAACACGCCAATTTAGCGAAATGCTGATGGTTGATACCCACATCTCATCTCATTACAAGTTAAAAAGACAATGCAACTTTTTTTAATATATATATGTATATATATATGCCATGTATTTGTAGTTTTGTTATTATAGAAAAAAATTGCTTCTCATTTTAAGTAAAAAATCTCATCAAAAAATAGGAAAAAAAAAGACACCGAAAAAATTCTATATGAAAAAGCTTTTATGGCCAACATTTATTATTTTATAAGATTATTAATATTAATTATAGAATATTTGTTTTTAAAATATTTTACCATTTATTATCGTACTAAAAAAATTGAATATTCTAACTTTCTAACATTTTATATTCTAAATACAATGTAGATTATAGAGTTTACTTTCTCTCTGTTATAGTCAAGAACTTGAACTATTCATTAAAAAACAAGTACATTATTGATTTTGATTTTGATATTTTAAAAAATGTTAGTTTTATTTTAAAATATTGTTATTACACTTTAAAAGTATAACTAAACAAATATTTGTATGAAATGTTTTTTTTTTATTTTATTGAATTGTTTTCTTTTTTATATAAATAGATGTCATTTTAGTATATTTTAGATGAATTACATTAGGTATACATTAAGGTCAATCATCATCAAAATCAATTATAATTTACATATGCTTTATTTTTTAAGAAAAATATAAGTAATTAATATTTTTTCTAACAAATAAAAATATAATATTTGTAACTATTATCTATAGAACGTCCATCATGAAAACAAGGTGGAACATTTATAAATTTTTTAGAAATAAATTATTCGAAACCTAATCAACAACAAAAATAAAACATTCAAAACTTAAATAAATAAAATATTCAAAACCTAAAAAATAAAATATTTAATTTAAATTATTGGCTGACTTTTTATTGACTAATATTATTAATTTTTTAATATGTATTATATAATAATGACTAATTTAACGATTAATTTTAATTAAGGTGCAAATAGAATGGTTGATTTTGTAGGAGTTACAAAGTGAAAAGCTCTTGCAATAAAAAGAGATTTTTGGTCATTCCAATGATTTGTGTGGAGTTTTAAAGAGCGTGAGTGGTGAGGAAGTGTGGTGCGCGTGAGTGAGTGAAGGAAAGCATGAGTTGCACGTGTACGCAGTTCACCGCACCCATTTAACACGTGTCCTTATCCACTTCGTCTCTGAATAAAGAAGTCAATAAACATTAAACAACAACCTGCGTTGAACACCCTGTGGGTCCCACTATCCTTCTTTGACGCATTCAGGTGATCTTAACTTTTATTAACGGTTAAAGGTAATCTTTACAGCCCTTTAAATTAAGAAGGAAATCTGAAATTTAAGTTACTGAAAATTCATTCGTCTATTAAAATAATTTAAAGTTTATTTTAACTTTATTTAATCATTTAAATTTAAAAGTGAACTCATTTTAATTTACTTCTATCACAATGAATATTTAAAATTATGTTATTTTATTATTATTGTTTCAAAGAGTATTAAGTAAAAAACTTTCACTTAATTTCTAATTCAAAATATTTCTTAGAACAATATTTTTTCAACTTAATTTAAGCATTATTAATAAAATATTATTATTTTAGATAGATATCTGTCGTGGCAGTTGCCCATTTATATTAACATAATATTAACGTATGAGTAATAAAAATTGTCTCAAAAATTAAAATAAAATATATTTTTAAATTTAAAATATTAAATAGATTTAAAATAAGTTTAGAGGCATTTTAGTAGAAATTAAAACATCAAAAGCCAAACTAAAAATTAACTCAATAAAAATTATAAATTAAAAAATATTAAAATATTACTTTACCACTTTATACGTTTATTGATTTTAGTAAATATTTTTTCCCTTGTTACTACCCACAAACTCCACTCTTAAATTAAAGTTAAATTCGATCTTTAGGGTTTCTAACTTTTTCTTTTAATTTCTTGTCATTTGAATAAATTAATTACCAAAATAATTAACTTAGAGTTAATCAGTTAAATAACTAAATAAAATATATATCTTCTTTTATTTTTTAAACAGATATATATCTCAGAATAGTGTTACGGAACCAACATTAAAGAATTATTAGGGAGCCAATAATTAAGTTATCATCCAATATTTATATAAATTATCATTTGTAACTCATATATCAAAATTAAGTTATCATCCAAAATTTATATGAGTTATCATCATAAGTATATATTCATTTCCTATTGTTCATAATATATTGGTTTCCTAGTTTTTTTTATATGTAATTCCCAGACTCCTCCGCATATAACACATAGAAATAGATATAAATAGTATGATTTATATTTAGCATATTAGAATTTTTAAACCTTCTTATCTAATATGGAGCGCGTGCGTGTATATATATATAACAAGTTAGATAAAAATTAGGCACCAAATATCATTTAGGTTTCTTAGTTAGGCGATGGAGTAACTAATATAGTATAATCATCTAACTAATATTAGGTGATTAATTTTATCATCCTGCATTATTTACCAATTATATATATTTTCATATATTAATTTATGAATTATGATTAAAAAAAACATATTATATATATTATATTGATTGTTGTGACTAAATAATGTTGGGAAATTAGATGAGATTATGTATGACGAGATGAGCATAAATGAGAGGGTGCATGGCAAACACTTGTCAAGCAGTGTCCAATTTGTATTACGTACTCGGAAACAAATCTTCTTTATAATAATAATAAATAAATACGTATCAAGCAACTATACACTATAGTATACTATATATAATCTATTAATTAATTAATATTTATGTATAACAAGACAACTAACTTTAATTTGCCCTACTCAGCGCGTGTACAGAATAATGATACCCACATACTAAGATATCTATGTACCTAGATATTTTTATCTCATTTCACTTTAACATATACAAAATCTAAATAAATTTTATAAAAAATTTTATAATTTTTATTATGATGATTTCGACAAAAAGAAAATTTAATTTACAAGTTTATCGTGTATATTTGATGCGATAAAGATAACGATAAACAGAAAGTATATATGAGAGTCTAAGAGGAATTTTTAGACTTGAACACAACTTTACCATTATTTTGGTGATTAAAGTAGTAATTATAGAGTTTTCGTTGGTAATGGTAATAATAAAATAAATATTGATTTTTCTTTATGAAAATGACAAAAATGGAAACTTCCTTAAACACGCAATTCATATGTTACTTTATTTAATTACGTTTTGTTTCTGGTTTTATTTGATGCTTGATTTCGAATATTCTATTAAGAAGGAAATTTCTGCGGAAAATGTCAGTCCGCACGAAAATGATGATATTTACATGTTCTTGAAATCTTGATGATGAGATGAACATTCTTAACTAACTCATGACTTTTTCTTTTAAAACATAATAAAGGAAAAAAATCAACAAATAATTAGGTGATCCATATTCTTTCCTATATTTTTAATTATGAACGAAACTATGAAATTAATGTTAGGAAGTTATTAGGGAGCTAATAATTAAGTTATCATTTAAAATTTTAAAAGTTATCATCTAAAATTAAAAAAATTTATCATCGTGATCATCCACCAAATATACAAATTATCATCCGTAACTATTTATATATGTGTTGCTTCTTATTGGTCACTGTGTGTTGGCTTCTTAGTTTATATATATATATATATCGTCGAATAATTTTATGTCTTTGATAAATTAAATTTTATTAACCTAACTTTTGAATTTTATCATTTTATTATATAAATTAATTCAATAAAATTTTATATCTCCTTATTTATTTTCACACATACTAAAATTTAATAAAATTAATTAACATGATAATAACATAACATAATTTAAGAATTGATGAATTCATAAATTTAATAATTCATGTAAAATTATTTAACTATCTAAATTAATAAATTTAGGTGAAGATGAAAACTCACTTGCAACTAACTTCACACTTTAAGCCACTAGATTACAATTTAGTCAAACATATTAAATTATTTAACATTTCTTAACAATTCACGTGAAAATGACTGCATCTGAATATTCATTTTTGGTATTTACTACTCACGTGCAATCAATATTTTAAAAAAAATTGTTAAATAATTTAACATATTTAACTAAATTATTTTACATAAAATTAATTTGCATGAAATCAAATCAACTTATTTGTGGCTCAACATTGGGTAGAAAATGATTCCCGGGATGGTGAAAGTGTACGAAGCACAAACACTTCGGTCAGATACGTTTTGGACAAACATTTATCGACACTCGTTCGATATACGTGTTTGTCATGTCCATTTGTGTTCTTAAAAAATCAAAAAGATATTTCTTCGAATACGCTTGACACTTCAAAATATCATCACATGTTTACGTATCCAACTTTATTCTTAATTTATATTCTTAAAATGAGTTTAAAAATAATATATATTAATATTTTTTAAAATTAAAAGTTATTTTATATATTTTATATAAATTAAAAAATATTAAAAATATTAATCTAAATTTTAATATAAATAAAATATCAAAATATTTTTAAAATTTTTTAAAAATATATTATATTTTATATATATACTATGTTACTGCATCATATAAAAAATTAAAATTAGCATATCAATATGTTTCGTATCGTATCATGTTTCGTATCTGTATCCGTATAATGGGTGAAAGATAATAAGAAGAAGTGAAGTGAAGGAGTAAGAGATAGAGAGAAGAGGACAAAAACGTCATTAGCCGGCAAAGGTTGTGGAGAACAATGAAAAGAAGGGCGCGTGGAGTAAGATGTTCCAACACATGAACACTTTAAGTTATAGTAGTACTAGTACTAGTTAACAAGGCATTCAACAAAATAAGACATTTGTCCTAACTCTACCACACTCATTTTCTTGGACCAAACTCTTTCTTCAACCGCATACATATCTTCTTCTTCTTCATCACCTCCTTATTAATTTAATCAATCTTCTTGCATGGTGTTATTAATTTGGAATTAGAGAGATATGGGTTCGGGTTCAAAAGTAGGGAATATCAACTTTGATTACTCCTTTAAGGTGTTGTTGATTGGTGATTCTGGTGTTGGCAAGAGCAGTCTCCTCCTCAGCTTCATCTCCAAATACCTTCAAGATCTTTCTCCCACTATTGGTACTTTCATTTCACTTCTTCTTCTTCTTCTTAATTATTCTATTTTTCTCATATTTCTATTTATTTCTAATTGCTTTATTATCTCACAAACAATAATGGAATATCTATCTTCTACTCATTCTTCCCAGTTTCTTCTATTTCATGTGTTTTGGTGCAATTTTTGAAGCTTGCCTCATAAATAGACTTTTTTTTTTTACCTATTTATATATCAAAATTTAGCCATCATTTCAGCTATCATTATAAAATACATATTAAAAATGATTTAAACAATATATATATTTATTGTATATAAATATTTAATTGCTGAATTTTAGCATATAAATAGTATTTATGATTCTTAAATTATTTGTTGAAATTCTAGACTCTTATTATCATCACATTGATAACAAGTCATGAAATGAAACTATGTTTTCTTTCTCCAGTTAGATAGAGGTTGTTGATGAGTGTGATAGATTTTTCTGAAATAAAAATATATCTAATATAATAGATGGATTTTACTACACAATAATAATAATAATAAAAATTCTTACCAAGTCAAATTTGTGGTCCATATACTTTTCCATCTAATTAATATTTGGAACTAATTAAAATTGGGACTGGTTCATCATGTCTTGGCAATTTGTGTTTTCAATGTCATCTAATATATTCATTATTGTTATCACTCTTCTTCTGGTCTAACATAAAATTAAAAACATACTATTTTGTAATTTCCCAAATCTTGATGCAACAACTCAAGAAATTGTTTTAAATTGTTTTATATCTGAATTCCAAACAATTTTTTTTTGGTTTATCAAACTACTTTAAAATCATTTGAGTGTATTTTTCTCCCTTCTATAATTACTCATGAATAATAATTATGTTAGTTTAGGTTTTTCTTTCTTTTTTTTTTTTTCCCCAGAATTGAGAATTTGCATTGGTGGCATACAGCTAGCTTTGAAGTTTTTCACTTAATAGTTTTCTGTAGATTGAGTACTTCACTGACTAAGGAATTTTTGCACTATAATTTATTAATTTTCACCATTTATTTATTTATTTATTAAATAATTACTGAGACAGGTGTGGACTTCAAGATCAAGCTTTTCACAATTGGTGGTAAACGAGTGAAGCTTACTATTTGGGACACAGGTAACTGCTTTTATACTTATTTATTTCATCAAATTTTCATTTTTTCTGTGCAAATTAAAAAAAAAAATTAGTGATATTCTTTTAGAACTTCAGTTGTTCACCAAATTAAAAATATTAACTGAAATTTGCTTTTTTAGTGAATAAACTCTTTACATATTTCCTTCTCTTCTTTCTATCATTTGGGTTGTTAAATGATTAGAGCAACAAAAAGATTATGCTTGTTATCATAAGGATTAAGGAAGTTAAACAACCATAATTATTTTGCTTGTATTTGAAATTTTGAATGTTAATTATTTCTTTAAACACACTTGAGTATGTTAATGATTTTGTAACCAACCAATACATGAGAATTGAGAAGTAATTATAAGAATTAGATCCTTTATTTTGTTTTATATGCTTAATGTAAGTTTCTTTTTGGTATAACATAATTTCATCCAAAGAACATCGATAGGCATTTACTATATAGCATAGAAAACAATAGTTTTACAATAAAAAAAGAAAATAAATATTCTATATGTTGAACTATTGTGTGAGAGGATGCACAATTTTCGACTATACTAAAAATAATCTTAGAGTTAATATTTCTTTTTGCAGCTGGACAAGAGAGGTTTGGAACGGTAATAAGCTCTTATTATAGAGGTGCCCACGGCATCATTCTTGGTACGCTCGGATGTCAAAAAATATGTATATTTATCGATTTTTATGACTTAAAGTATTGTTTATATTGATCTTTAACATCCTCTTTTTACTTCGCAATTTTCTAATTTAGTCTACGACGTGACAAAGCGCGAGTCGTTTACAAACCTGGTGGGCATATGGGCAAGAGAAGTTGAGCTCTACTCAACCAACCCCGATTGCGTCAAAATTTTAGTTGGGAATAAGGTCGATAAGGTAATTAACTTTTGCGATGAATGGTCTTGCTATAGTTACCTTAGTATAAGGATAACTTCAATTTAATTTGTTCCTTAATTTTTCTTTTATTACACTTAAGGAGAGCGAAAGAGCCGTTACGAAGGAAGAGGGTATGGCTCTTGCGCAAGAACATCGATGCTTGTTCCTAGAATGTAGCGCGAAAACTCGGGAGAATGTTCAGCAATGCTTCAATGATCTAACACTAAAGGTACATAAGATTTTATAAATGTGTTAAATTTCCCCTTCTTGATTAATTTAGTGATTACTTGCGTCACACGCAAAGTGTTAAACATTTATGTAATAACTTCTTATCACTAACTAAAATCCTTTGGTCTACCAAATAAAACAATGATGTGCAGATGTTAGAGGTTCCGAGTTTACGCGAAAATGGATCTTCGATAGTTAAGAGACAAAAGCAAATACGCGAGAAACCTCGGAGCGGCGATTGTTGTTCGCAGTAGCTGCCACACGAATTGCGAACAAGAGGCGATCAAATCAAACACTTGGAATTATAATAAGTTCCAACATATTTTGAACCTTGTTTTGGTAACTTGCAGAAGAAGGTACTAGTGATCAAAATTGTCCTCTTATAGGACCCAAAATATATGGTAGTCAGCATAGGATGAGAAATACTTGCATGTTTCTAAAACAAGTTTAAGAACTTCACAACTACTAATTTCTTGTGTTTTTTTTTATTTAACACTTTTTTTTTTTAATACTGAAAGTCTAAATAATTATTATAGTTAAAAATGAATGGTTTATACATCAAATATGCTTTAGAAGCATGCAAGTATTTCTCTGAGATTTGCACTTTTTTGTTACCGTTGTTAGTTTTGGGAACAAATGTAGATCTTATTGTAAATATATGCCTTCAGATATTGTGTTAGGAGAATAAGTAGCAAATTTATTTTATATGTTATAAATTTGGTTTTGCCTTTTGTAATAATAAATTAAATTTGGTGAAAAAATTTATCTAGTGATGAATTTTTGTATTCATTACCATATATCTTATTTTTCCATTTTTTTTTTCAATTAAGTAAGAACAAAGCTAAGCAAGGGAGAGTCAAAAGTGTAACTTCTGCCCCAAACAAAAATAAAAAGAAAGTTTCTATTTAACTCTTCATTAATTTAAGTTTCTAATTTTCATACATACATGGGACAAACATAAAACCTTAACAAAAAAGCTAGCTACAACTACAAATGCAATTTCACCCTTGGAAATTACTTTGCAAAAGATAAATCTAATAAAACAAGAATTACTTAGCAATAATAATAATATTAATTAGATGAAGGCTTAAACATGAAGATATATATGTACCACTATGGGTGGACATGGATGTTAAAGTATAAAGTTTTGAAAATTATACGTAATAAAATAATAATGAAATTTGATAGATATTATATAATACCCGTATTAAAATAAATGATTTGAAAACGAAAATAATATTATATAATATAGATATTATTATTAATTCACATATAGAAACTTTTTTAGTAAAACAAATAAATTTGAAGTTCCTAATATTTTTGTAATGTATTTTTTGAAGGAAAAGACTTTAAAATCTTCTATTGTAAGTGATATTAACAAGTGCTTATATATTATATTTTTAACGAAAATATTATTTAATTTTTTCATGAAAGATTTCCTTTAATTTCATTAAATTTAATTTCCAAATTTATTTAATGCCGGCTTATTTATTTCCAAAACTTTCATTGTGATATCAGACAAGTGTTGTTGGATTCTATTTTTTAATTCATCCCAAATTAAATCACACCCTTTCTTTTCACATGAATATGGAAGGTAAGACATGCAATAAAACCATACCTTGAAATTTTCACCATCCTTGCTCACTCACTTCTATCTTATGCTATAAAAAAAATGTTGCTATATCACTTTTTATGATCCAAGAAAAAGGAAAAAAAAATGAGAATCAATGGCTATTATTATTGTAGTGTGTTCCTCTTCACCTATACTGCATTATTTGCTGTAACCTTTATTTCAGGGTCTAGTGCCATTGAAGCTTACCATGAATGGCATGTTTCTCTTGATACAAAATCTTCACCTTTGAATGTGAATCAAAGTGTATGTATCATCAACAACTTCTCGGCACTCTTCTGTATTTTATTGATTCTGTATATGAGTTTAATTTTGATGCATTAACAGTCATCCGATAAAATTCGTGAGTTTCGATGACTTTTGAAGCATTGAATTTGAAATTTAGTTATTTTTAGTATTTTACTGATATGACAATTTACGATTGATTGTCTGTATAAAACTCTTTCACACTGATGGTGCATAAAAATTAAATTCTTCTGTATATATCTTAAGTTCTTGTAACTTTATTCTCTGCTTAATTAACAGGTTATTGCTATCAATGAAATGTTCCCTGGTCCCCTTATAAATGTGACAACCAATGATGTTGTCCATGTCAATGTCTTGAACAATTTGGATGAACCACTTCTCTTCACTTGGTACAGATAATAATTATGAACACAATTAGCATAATGATAATGTGATGATTGTTGTGATAATAATAATAATAATGGTGTAGGCATGGTATACAACAAAGGCTTAACTCTTGGCAAGATGGAGTTTCTGGCACAAATTGCCCTATTCTACCTAATCATAATTGGACTTATTCCTTTCAAACCAAAGATCAGATAG
>JASCZI010000124.1:51623-63575 GCA_036250425.1 Stylosanthes scabra
AAGGAGAAAGCAGCGCAGATTCCGTGGGTTCCAGGCTTGCATTCCAATCATCATAATCTCATAACATAACACAAACCGTTGAACCAAAGTAATGAATTTTCCTTCCCATTCCCTATTGCTTACTTCCCTCTTCATTATTCCCTTCCTTCACCACTCCTTCAACGCCATCATAATATATATGGATTTCTTTATCGGTGTAAAATACTTTATATGATTATCTAATTTCAGTTATAAATAATTAAGTAACAAGATAGATTGTGTGGGGTTCCATTATGTTCAAGTGGTGAAATATTAATGGTGCAAGTTACAAACATAAAAGTACACACCAAAGTACCAAACCTTTCGGTGACTTAGATCATCAAGTCAGTGAAAAGTTAGAAGGAAGAAAGCTTCTTCAATTTTTGTAGCATCAAATTTAGGGTGCATTCTTTTCCTTTTCTTTTTAGTGGTTTGCATAAAATGCTGCAAATAAATTACAACACAGCAAACCCCTATTCTGTGGTTTACATGTCCAACTCAGTGAAAAAAAGAAGAAGAAGCTACATTAAGAGGCTGGAGCCACATGCAAGCTATCTATATTAAAAATAATTAAAACTTTCAATCATCCATTAAATAATAATTAAAAATAAAAAAATAAGTTATAATTATTTAACTATGAGTTTCAAAAAAAATTCAATTAATAAATAGTAAGTACCTATGTATATATATATAGAATAGTGCTACGGAACAAATGTTAGAGAATCAGGGAGCCAATAATTAAGTTATCATCCGAAATTTATATGAGTTATCATTCGTAACTCATATATCCAAGATTAAGTTATCATTCAAAATTTATATAAGTTATCCGTAACTATGTATTGACTCCCTATTGGTCATAATGTATTGGCTACCTAGTCTTTTTCATATATATATATATATTACAAGCACCTTAAATGAAATTAAGTAAGAGAAGGTAATAAATGGTAATAAATAATAGACTAAATTAGTGATTTGATGTTTCAAAAATACACTTAATCCACCGGTGTGATGCATATAATTTGAGTTTAGTCACTAAAAATTGTTGTCACATTCTAATTTGAGTTATAAGTTTTAACAGATTAGCGACAACTATGAGCTTATACAAGAGTAAATGGTTAATTACTTAATTTGATGCATTAAAATATAATTTACACGTTAAGTCAAATTAGTCGTTTTAAATTATTGGTTGGCAAAGTGTGAGAAAGAGAGTGTGGGACGGACTAACCAGTCCTTGTTCTTGTTACAATCTGTTAACACTCACCACCATATCCATATTTGGTCACTTTCTGTTAATCACCTTTATTTTTGGCACACTCCTATATTCCCTCCCTTTCTCCATTCCCCTAAATCTCATTCTATAATTAACCATCTCCCTAAACACATAGCTTACATTTCACACACTCACTTCCTAAACACCATTATCATATCCTAGCTAATAAATAACCAACCCTCCTTAACTCTTCTTTTCCTCTGCTTCCTTACAACTCTCCTAGCCTCTCTTCTTTTCTCTTCTTTCTTTCTTTTAAAGCTTCTCTTCCTTATTCTCCAGGGTGAGGACCATCATGGAAACACCAGAGGAACTCACCTTGGGTTCCAAAGACCATACCAATATTGTCAAAGGCAAGAGGACCAAGCGGATTCGTCCTCAATCTCCTATCCCCTTCTCCATCGCCACCCCCAATTCCGAAGAAGGCGATACTAATCCTAATCCTAATCCTAATTCTAATCATAATCATAATCATAATCCGCCACAATCACAATCACAACTGCAACCAGAAGAACAAAAAGAAGACATTACTTACAATGCCAATGCCAATACCAATAATAACAATACCAGTATGATGACGACGACGACGACAGCAGCAATTGTCAACAATTCCAACAGCATATACATTGAGACCGGGACGCCGACTACTTCTTCGGCAACGGAAGAAGAGGAAGACATGGCGAACTGCCTAATCCTGTTAGCGCAAGGGCAGTCGAGGGAATCACAAGAAGGAGGAGGAGGCACAACAACAAGCTACAACAAGTACAGCAGTAGGAAGTTTCTAGAAGCAGCTGGGGTTGGAGTCGGTTACGGAGGAAGAACAGGAGGAGCAGGAGCAGGAGGAGGAGGATATTATGTATATGAATGCAAAACATGTAACAGAACATTCCCTTCTTTTCAAGCACTTGGTGGCCACAGAGCTAGCCACAAGAAACCCAAGCCTCCTCATCCTGCAATCCCTATTCAAAAACATCAACAACCACCGCCATTGTTGTCCTCCGACGAAGAAGATTTCCAATTCAAGAACACCACCGCCATCAACAATCACAACAAGTCGTCATCGTCAAGCTTCCTCCAGTTAAGCACGAGAGGGAATGCGAGTTTGTATAACAAATCCAAGGTTCACGAATGTTCCATTTGCGGAGCTGAATTCACATCTGGACAAGCCCTCGGTGGCCATATGAGGCGCCACCGTGCTCCGGTGGGGACGGTGACGGCGACTAACACTAACACGACGCTTTCGCTGACGACGACGACGGCGGAGGAGGAGCAACCGAAGAAGAAGAGGAATGTGTTGTCATTGGATTTAGATCTGAATCTTCCTGCACCAGAAGATCACGATCAAAGGGAATCTAAGTTTGGCTTTGGATCCAAGCAACAGCAGCAACCACCGCAACCGCAACCGCAACCTCCGAAGCAGCAACCACAAACAAGTCTTGTCTTCTCTACTACCCCAGCTTTGGTGGATTGTCACTACTGAAAGTTTTTTTTAAAAAAAAGAAAGAAATGAAAAATTTTATTGGCATTCATTCATGTGGAAGAACAACATACAACAACAACTTTCTTTCTTTTCTTTTTTTTTTTTTTTTGGAATTTTGTTTAGTAATATATACATAATTGATTTGTTTTGTATGTATGTATGATTAATTGATTATACACATACATACACATTTGAAAAGTTTTTTTTTTTTTTTTACATTATTATTCTTTTGATACCTTGCCAAATTGAATTAAGCACCTGAAAAAATTAAATCATTATGGTTGTTTAATGTTTTGAAAAAAAAAGATGAATCATAATTTTTGTTCTCTGGATAAGTCCTCTACAACTCATGGATAGCTCATGCTGGCTTCTTCTTTTTTTTTTTTTTTTTAATGTTTTTGTTTTTGGCTCTTTTTCAGTGCCATAGAATATATGATGTATTAATATTATTAATGTTACTATAGAGAGAGAGACAGAGGATAGTTATTGGTACTATCCCAAAAGTCTTTGTATAATTTTGATTTGATTATGCACAGTTATACATACAAATTAACAATAAGTCATTGTAAATATATTTAGAGTATGAATAACTGCTATATATTCTCACATGAATCCTCACACTCCTTCTCTTGTGCTTGTTAATTAGATCAAACAACCACAAAGCTATGAGAAAGTTATTAATAAGATTTAATATTCAAAAGTCAAAATGCATGTTGCATGAGATTATGTATTAATTAAGTTGCAAATAAACTGAGGTATATATTGAGGAATTATCTAATTATTAATTACAGAATGATTTTGAACAAAGTAATAAAATGAAAGAAGAGATATAGGAGCAAGCATGATGAGAACAAAGGATTTTTAATTAACGAAAAAGTCTTCGGAGCCTACTTGATGGTAATGATATATGAGTTATGAAAAATAACATTTTTAATTTTAGATAATAAGATAATAATTTAATTATTAATTCCGTAAAAATTTCTAAAGACTTTCTAATGTTGTTCCATAGAAGTGTTGTTAATTAACTAGTTGAGTTGCTTTTTAAATTTTTACATCTTCAATGTATAATAATGCAATACCCTAATACATAAAGTGTGTCTCCAATTTATTATTATTATAGGGTCATGTTATTTGCATATTAAAATTAACTATTAATGTATAATATACATTAAAATATAAAATATACATTAAAAATAATAAAATTACATATATATTTAGATGTATTCATATATAAATATATGGTGCTTGGTTTATTGACTAATTTTAATATAAAATAAAATTGTTGATTATTTTAATAGTTATAAAATTTAAATTTTTTTATCACTGTATCAATCACATTTAATTTTATAAAAAAATATGAATATTGACACGTGTTTAACACATAAATACCTTACTTGGTGAAAATTCAGTACTGGAGCTAAAAATAATTAATTCAATAAGACAACCAACACTTAACATTTCTAAATGTCCTTCTTCAACCCTTAATAATAGCCTTTCATCTTCAAGTTAACTTCAGAAAGTGAAATTAGAGCATGAGTTAACTCATGCTTTCTTTCAGTATAATTCATTTATTATGTCATAGAATAATCATTTTCTGGTGATTAATGTTCAGATGTGAGTGTTGATTATTCAAGATCTCATTGTTTCAATGCTTTTAAAAATGCATACATACATACATACATACAGCTTCTTGATGTAAAAACATGCTTATCACACACTTTATATACATGCTTTAGTTTATACCAAAAGGAACTTAATTTATTAGTTAGTCTCAATCCAATTAATGAACATTATTATTGTGATGATGTATGTACTAGTACTAGCAATTGCATTAATGGATTTTTTTTTTCGTCAATAGTATGATGATATGGACTTTCTTTCATACAGAGTGAGTGCATTACAGTGCAAGTGAGAAATGAGTTGACTATGAAATTAAGTGAGAGATATATCCCTTCAAAAAAAAAAGTGAGATATATAACATCCATGCTTTTGAAAGAAAGTGACTACAATTATATTCCAGAAAAAATCAGAAAACCAATGATGATCAATAGAGAGCTAATACATAGTTATGGATGATAAATCATATAAATTTTAAATAATAACTTAATATATGAATTATGGATGATAACTCATATAAATTTTAGATGATAGGCTCTCTAATGACTCTCTAAAATTGATTCGTAGCACTATTGTATATTCTATTAATAAATAATCTATATTCTTTCAAATTTCTAAAAATAACATGTAATCACTAACTACATTTACATATTTACATAAAGTGAAATAGCTTCTGTAATTATTGATTTTTTTTGAAAGAGGTCCTGACCAATAGAATATAACTCATATGCCATTATTCTCTCTCCTCTTATAAGAAGTCTCGTTTCACCTGAACCACCAAATATATAAATATGATTAATATATTAAATTATACATAAAATTCATTTATACAAATTTTGATCTCACCTATACAGTAACCTATTAGCATTTTTACTTTCAATTATTAATGATGTAACTATATATATATATATATATATAGTTTACCAAAATTTTTTAAAAAATTATGGTGAATATTCTATAGGAGCATTATTTTGTTGTTTTGCACTTGAAGAAGCAATCAACTATTAATTCCCTATTTGGGTATAAAAATATACTTGTTCACCATTTGACTCTAATGGATAATTAGACCACACTTTCCATTCATTGAAGCGAAAATAATGCTGCCGAGTTTGTTTGACTTTTTAATTATTGGATTATTAAAACTTACAAAAGAACTTAAGAACATGAAAATCAAGAACTTAAAAAGAACATTCAAATTAAATAAATAAAGTGCAATAATACAAGCTTGTTGCACATTGAAAATTTGAAGCATATATAATGTAACCAGTACCCATGTTCTTAACACTTTTTTAAAATTCGCACATAATCTAAGAATCTTATTAAATTATTGAAGCTATTAATTATAAGTTTAGATAAGCGGACATATATAAAACTTTATTAATAAAAACAACTTTCTATATATGGAAAGTTTTGGTAACACCTAATATATAAAACCAATTAAAACAAAATTCTAAACGAAAACTCAACAAAAAAAAATTTATACACTGCTGATGTAAATGAGTTTTACATGTATAATTAATTATGTATTATGACATCAGTAAAAATAATTAAAAGGATGTCTAAATTAAACTCTTTTGCGCTATATAGATGAATCAAAATAAAATTCAAAATTGATAAACCAAAACTATATATATTATTCCTTTATTCTCTTGATAACTTCATCAACATACATTATTATATATGGTACCACAAGAATAATACATTATAAGTATATTGTAAGATATAGAAGCTCTCAACAAATTAAAGTAAGATCCGCTAATAATAGTCTAATAATTGATGCATGAATAATAAACTTCATATGATGATGAAATCATCTAATTTACTAATTAAGATTAAGATTATATATATTATGATGATGATTTATTTAGACTTCTTTCCTTTCTTCCTATGTATGGTTTCATCAAGGTACATTATTCCCTTCCCTTTGTAGACGTCCGGAGGCTTGATGCTCCGGACGGTTCCGGCGAAATGGTTCACCCTTCCCTTGTCTATTCCGGCGCAACAGATCACATTGTTCTTGAAGCAAAATACGCGAACCGCCGGAGGCACGCCGAGCTCAACCTCATGACTGTATCCTAACTTGAGGAACAATTGACGCCCTGAATCCTCTGCTCTAGCTTTGTATCCCACACCAACTATCTTAAGAATCCGAAAGAATTTCGCCTCCATCACCACCACCGGAACGCGAAATCCTCTTCAATCCGCCACCTAAATACGCCGGACAACAAAATAATTGTAACATAAACAAAATAGATTTGCATGCATATTACGGCATGCAAGTACCATATGAAGTGAAATAGATGTAATTATTTATGGGAGTATAAACCGTTATATCGTCAATGCATCAAAATTATTTATTAGTATAAACATATTCTGTGTAACTCATATATAAACACTAGGAATGGAAATGAGTGCTATAACCTTATTACCTTAATTCAAGTGCTCAAATAAAAATTCAGGATAAAAACAAGGTCCAAAAAAATTTAAAAAACAAAGCTAAATATGATTACATGATCATGCTGCAACTTAATGAAAGAAAAGAAGTTGGAATTACCGAAGAGTAAAAAAGGATCCAGAGAAAGAAAGGGGCAGTTCCAAATTCCAATTTGATTATGGTACCGAACTTCCAAGAAGCTAAGAGAAGAACAATCCAGTCACTGGACAATCGACACATAATAATCGTACCTACAAACACCAGGACTTACTGATTTAGATTTCATTCTCTTTTTTTTGGAATTAAGATTCTAACGTTTTTGGTCATGGGCCATGCCCAAAAAAGTTCAGCCCATCAATGAATAATGGGCCTTTATTTAGAGACAAAAGTTTAGCCCATCAAGGAAAGAAGAAAATATAGAGTAGCAATCTTCAACCAAGAAATCATGCATGTCCAAAAAAAAAAAAACACAAATTAATAGTAATTTTTAAAAAAAATATTTTATATATTAAACAAATGAAAAATAACAAAATAAACGTTTCCCTTTTATTTTTAAGTTGTTAACTAATTTTTTAAAGATTATAAAATATACAGTAATTCTACGTGAATAAGTAATTTAACTAGGGGTGCATATGAGTGGGGCTGGATTTGGCAAGATCCGGACCCGACTCTACTAATACATGGATCTAATTTTTAGATTTAAATTATATATCGGGCCGAGTTTGATGAGATCTGAACTCGACCCTAATAGACCTGATATAAATCAAAATATACAATTTTATAAATTTTATAGAGTAAAGTAGTAAATTTTTATTTTTAAATATTAATTTTTATAAATATTATACTATGTTTATATCAAAATAAGTTATTTTAAAATAAAAATAATATTATATTATATATAAAATATTAATAGAAGTATAAAAGTGTAATATTTTATTACTAATTTTACATTAAAATATATTTTTAATTAAGAAAAATGGCTTCGCGGCCGGGTCGAGTGACCCGAAGCTAGACTCGAAAATCACAACGGATCAAAAATTATAAATCCAATCCGGCAAAATCTACCTCGGATTCGGGACAGGTTGCGGGCCGGGCCGGGTCTTGATCACTCCTAAATTTAACAAATCAAGTTATTTATTTATATACTAAATAGAATATTATTTCGATGTCAAATAAAATTTTATTTAGGTACTAATATTTTATATTATTTAGCACAAAAAATATTTTATTTAATATAAAAATAAATTGCTTAGTTGAGCAAATTCACTTATTTAAAAAAAATAACTTTTTAAAAACATTTTAAAGTTAAATGAGTAAATCCAAACATAGTTACTGACACAAGTTTTGTTGTGTTTGGTCCCTTCTGTTGGAAGATATTGAGTGAGAGTTGCACGTGCATATAACCTTGTTTGCAATCTCATCATCATCACACACACTCACTCTGTTTCAAGAAGAAGATCTCTTCCATTCCCATTCCATGTCTATGAAATGATCCTCTCTTTTCATTAATTTAATCAGAAAAAAAAAATGCTTCTCTTAGCATCTTCTTCTTCTTCTTCTTCTCTCTTTCATTCTTCTCCTTCCAAGCTTCACCGCCACCTTCTTCCTCCTTCTTCTCTTCACCTAATTCCCTTCCCTTCTTCCCTTCCCAAAACCACAACCCCATTTCACTCTCACACCCCACAACCATCACTCTCACCCCTTTTCTGTTCATCATCTCCTTCTCTGCAACAACAACCCCTTTCATTTTCTCAGGTTTAGTTTTCATCCATTTCCACATGTTCATTTGGTAACCCTCTTTCTTAGCAAAACTGCATGCTAACCCTTTTATTTAACAATGAAATTATGATTCAGATGCAGAATGATAGCTTATTGTACTCCAGAGCTTATTGGGTCACTGAATCCATCATTGCTTGGAACATTGAAGTTGTTGAAAACAATTCTTGTTCCTTACTTGCTAGCAAGATTGCTTCTTTAACCATTTCAGATAATCAAATTCAAGGTTCTAAGTAATTCCCCTGAACAAATCTTTCTAATTCCTTGTGTACAATACATTGACTCAATTATGGTGCTAATTTACAGGTGAGGATGTGAAAATTAAGCTTCAGGAGGATAGGGCTGGCCTTCCTGCAAAGGTAATAATAGATAGGTCCCTTTTGAACTGGTGTTGATTGATTCATGTCCCATTGTTCTTGAAAATGTGGTGGCTCTTAGGTGGTGGAGAAATTTCCGCATATTCGAGGTTACAAAGCTTTCAAATTGCCTCCTGATTCGGATGTTAAATCTCTTCTGAAATCCCAATTAGCTGTTGCTGTTTATGATTGTAAGTCCTTCTTTTGCATTTGAACAATAGAATGTAGAAATGTATCAACTAGTTATGCAAATCAATGTGCTTTTTGCTTAGACCCTTTATTAGTATAACATAGTTTGCAAAGGGTATCTTGTGTTCATAGGTGAGTGCTGAATTTCCTTTCTTCATTTTGTGCAGCTGATGAGAAATGCAGGAACTGTAGTGGTTTGCAGTTACCTGGTGTCTTGGATGAGCTTTTCTCGTATAATGGTCAGCTCGGTGCGCTTTACTCCGATGAAGCTGTGTCACTTGCCTTATGGGCACCTACAGCTCAAGTATATTATCTTTTAATTAATAAGAATTGCGATTTTGGTGCTCTCTAAATCCTGAGGTATATCTTTCTACATTTGCCCCCATAAAACAGGCAGTAAATGCTCACATATATAAGTATCCATCGGCAGACGATCCGATAGAAGTTGTTCAACTTGAAGAGGAGAATGGTGTCTGGAGAACAAAAGGACCTAAAACTTGGGAAGGTTGTTATTATGTTTATGAAGTGTGTGTTTACCATCCTAGCACCTTGAGGGTCGAAAAATGCTATGCAAATGATCCATATGCTAGAGGGTATGCTTTTATTCGTGTCGATTTGCCATCAATTATCTTTTGTATGTTGTTTCTTTGCTCTAGATTCTTGAATTTCCATGATGTTCTAGTTGATTTTAGTTTCCTTCTTTTTTCCTGTATTCAAGCAGACTTTCATCAGACGGAAGACGAACTTTTCTAGTTAATATTGACTCTGACGAATTAAAACCCGATGGATGGGATAATCTAGCAGATGAGAAGCCTGTTCTACATTCTTTCTCTGATATAAGCATATATGAAATGCATATAAGGGATTTCAGGTAACTGTGGTTGTGGCTGTGCTGCTGATAATGCCTGTTTCGTGTTTCTCTTTCCATAAACTTTAAAGTTGTTGATTAATGATTATTTTCTTGTTTCCATACAGCGCCAATGACCTCTCCGTGGAGCCCGAATTTCGTGGTGGTTATCTAGCCTTTACATTGCTGGTAGTCCAACACTCCTATATAAGTTTTCTCATTACATTTTTCAACCTTCTATGATAAATGGAATATTGATATAATGAATTCGTATGATGTCTTAATCCAATTTACACGGGTTCAATCATATGGTGATGGATTGGTTTGATTTTCTCACATAATATTGTTAACTATGAGCATCTGTTTGAAGGATTCAGCTGGGGTACTTCATCTTAAGAAGTTGTCTGGTGCTGGTATTACCCATGTGCATCTGTTACCGACTTTCCAGTTTGCAGGTGTCGATGATCAAAAGGAGAACTGGAGATATGTAGGTAAGGTTTTCGTTTTTGTAGCGAAACCCTTTCTTTGAATGCTTTGTCGATATTCTGACTCTCTAAATTCACTCATTTATGAATTACCATTAGTTGTAAAATATTATCTAGTATGTTTGTGAATGTCTTTTTGTCTGTTTCTAATCTCTGACACTAACTATGTGATAGATAACTCGATAATGGAAAGTTTTCCACCAGATTCAGATCAGCAACAAGCTCTTATTACAGCCATCAAAGACCTCGATGGATATAACTGGGGGTAGGCTTCTAATTCCACACTGATTGGCAATTCCAACATTTTGTTTGTTGTAAAGTTTCCTTATTTTCATTGTCTTGAAAAGGTATAACCCTGTTCTTTGGGGTGTTCCAAAAGGAAGTTATGCGAGCAATCCGAATGGCCCCTACCGTACAACTGAGTTCCGTAAGATGGTTCAGGTCTGAACTCAATGTTTCTTTATCCGATATTAGATCCATGGATCTTGTTCTCTCTCTTGAAGCTTATTATATGTTCAGGCTCTAAACCGTATTGGCCTTCGTGTTGTGTTGGATGTTGTCTACAATCATTTGCAAGGAAGCGGACCCTTCGATGAACATTCTGTCCTTGATAAGGTCACGATTCAACGTCCCCTTAGATTTCCTGATGCATGCTGCTTTCATTGTTTCGAATAATTTCTATTCTTTTGTGTTATGTGTAGATTGTCCCTGGTTACTATCTAAGAAGGAATGTTGATGGTTTTATTGAGCACAGTACTTGTATGAATAACACTGCTAGCGAGCATTTTATGGTTGAGCGTTTGATAGTTGATGATCTTGTACACTGGGCTGTCAACTACAAGGTGATTGTTTATGTCTTCGATTGCTCTTCACATATTATGCGAATTCCAGCTACTGTTGATCATAGATTATGCGAATATTTTTTCTTTGTTCCTTCTAGGTTGATGGTTTCAGATTTGATCTGATGGGTCATATAATGAAGAGCACAATGGTATGCAGTTAACTTTGTTATATTCTTACATAGATCAATCTGACATTCTATTATCATTTATCAAATTACATGAAAATATTTGGAGAAATGTTGATTGCATGATGTGGATTCAGGTGAAAGCAAAAGATGCTCTGCTTAGCTTAACGAAACCAAAGGATGGAGTCGATGGTTCGAGTATCTACATGTACTTGTTCTTCAATGTTGGTTTTTCTTGAAGTAGACATACTATCTACCTTTTTATTGCATTCATTTGCATGCTGTCCTTTTCTTACATTATTTATTTTATTTCCTTTATTCTCATTTTAATTGGAAAAATAAAAAGATATGGTGAAGGATGGGACTTTGGCGAAGTTGCCAAAAATGGACGAGGGATAAATGCTTGTCAGTTCAATCTCTTGGAAACAGGAATTGGGAGGTAGGACTGTCCCTTTTTTCTTTTCTCTTTCTCTTTTTTTTTTTTTTTTTTTTTTTTTTTTTTTTTTTTTTTTTTTT
>JASCZI010000124.1:63666-101685 GCA_036250425.1 Stylosanthes scabra
AATTCGCGATGCTGTACTTGGTGGGTCTCCATTCGGTCACCCTCTTCAACAGGGTTTTGCAACTGGGCTACTCTTGCAGGTATTTCTTTCTTCATCCACAGTTTTGGCTTTACAATTTATATGCAATACATTCACTGGTGTTGATAATTAGCTTTGGCTCAGTTAACAGGATTGTTGTGTGATGCATATAACTGTTTTTAATGCTTGCATGGAATTTGTAATCGAAAATTTTCTGAATAATGTTGTTCATCTTTATCTGTAGCCTAATGGTCATGATCATGGATCACAAGAAAATATGGAATCTATGCTTGCTACATCAAAGGATCATATCCAGGTTATTTGGCTTTATTGATTCTTCTATTTGTTTGGTTGTCCTATTTTTCAACTTAAGAAATCATTCCAATACACTTGTGTTCTATTAAATTCTTTTGGTTTTGGCGAACATAATCCTTTTATGTTCTTTCATGTTTTCCAGATTGGAATGGCAGCAAACTTGCGAGATTTTATGCTAACCAATTCGGGTGGAAAAGAGGTATTCCAATTGGTCAAATTGCTTTGTCTACAGATGTGATCATCAAAAGAAATTTTTTGAATATGAAATCCTTTCTAACTACTTCTTTCTGATTATCTCAGGTTAAAGGGTCTGAAATCTTAACACATGATGGGTCACCCGTTGCATACGCCTCATCCCCAGTAGAGACAGTAAGTTTCTTTAGTGTGAATATGCCTCAACTGTTTAGTGTGAACAAAACATTTTGAACCAGACATCATCTAATTGGTATCTTTGGCTGTTTTGCAGATCAATTATGTTTCTGCGCATGACAACGAAACTTTATTCGACATAGTGAGCTTAAAGGTATCATAGATTCATAGTTATGTAAAAGATATGATATAATAAGCCTTTCATGCGCCTTCATATGATGGCTTAAACCATTCTCAGCATTCTGTTTTGTTTATGCAACATTTTCCATGCTTACAGACTCCAATGAACATCACTGTAGCTGATAGATGCAGGATAAATCATTTGGCAACAAGTATTATAGCACTTTCACAGGTTCAAGAAACAACCAATTGTTTTCCTTTAACAACAGATGCTTTCTTATAGTGTTAGTAAAGAGATTTTGTTGTTAGGGAATACCGTTTTTTCACGCCGGAGATGAGATACTCCGCTCAAAATCGTTGGATCGAGACTCATACAATTCTGGGGATTGGTTCAACAGGTACTCTATAGTTTATACAACACACTCTGAAATCCGAACTTAACCACTTTTGTTATCGTCTAATCTTCTCAATTTCAGGCTTGACTTTACATACAATTCTAATAATTGGGGTGTTGGACTTCCTCCACAGGAGAAAAATGAAAAGAACTGGCCACTGTAAGCATTTAAAATCTTTCATGATCATAACTTGAACCAGTATTAAACATGATCTTCGATTCGAGTTAACCTTTGGATTTCAGGATCAAACCAAGACTTGCAGACCCATCCTTCAGGCCTCAGAAGGATGACATCCTTGCTGCTCTGGATAATTTCTTAAACCTGATTCGCATAAGGTACTCTTCGCCACTTTTCCGGCTGACGACAGCAAATGCAATTCAGGTGAGACATGAGACATGTCTATAATTCCATGTTGATCTTTGAAAACCTCTATCTTCTATATCTTGAGAATGAGTTCTCTGTGATGTTTGCAGCAACGAGTACGCTTTCACAATACAGGACCGTCATGGGTTCGCGGAGTTATAGTGATGAGCATTGAAGATGGCCATGAGAGGTTACCTCAGCTGGATCCCATGTATTCATCCATTGTGGTTGTTATGAATGCAAGTCCAGATGGTGTATCAGTTGTTTGCCCTTCCCTTCAATCCAGGAGTTTTGAGTTGCATCCAATACAGGTATGAATATTGAATAATAACATTAATCTGGGAAGCACGGACGCATTGCCTTGTCGATATGTCGGACACTTTCCTCACACTTTGCAAGTTGAACATGCTTTGATCTTTGGTGTGTCACCATGTCGTGTCCCGCAACCGTGTTTCATTGATAGCAATATTGCTTAAGAATTCAAATTTGATGGAATATCTTCAAATCCAATTTTGTGTGTTGTATTGTAGGAAATGTCATCTGATGATATTGTTAGGAGCTCAAGATATGAGGAATTATCTGGCTGTTTTCTTGTACCTCAAAGAACAACAGCTGTGTTTGTGGAGCCAAGAAAATTCTGAATTCTTGAATCACAATATTTCTGTAGTCACAGTTATCTATACTATTTTTTTCTTGAAATTTAACATCAATAAACGTGTAATTAATTATATTTAAAACACCATATATTGCAATGCCTCAGGTCAACATGGAATCAGCAACTAATTAGAGAACGTTGAGATTGAACAAGTAGGGTTCTGGAGTTGGAAGGCAATGCAATGCTAAGCATCAGTTTACAAGCACAATAACTTAAATAACAGAGACAGTAGAAAAAAGAAAGAAACAGCTTCAGTTACTCATGCATCCAGGATCCAGCATATCTATCAATCTACTCCAGTATTAGCTTTGCCCTTACATGACCTTGTGAAATCTGAAATTGTTCAGTTATGCCTAGATGTGCCATTAAAAGCCAGACATGGGTAAGCAACTCCCCACCTTTGCTAAGCTGCCTGGCATGATCACGCCCTCTGCAGTGACTCGCCGCATGGCATAGCATCTCCAACCAGATGCGACTTATCATTTCCCATTTCTCCTGCTTGGTCCAATGCTTCTTTGTTTCTAAATCTTGCAAAGATTTTGCCAGCCTACAAGCATCAAACAGCACTGACTTGCTTCTATCTCCTTTCACGTCTGACGGTGGAATTTCGGTGTTTACATCTAGTATCATGTTGCAAGCTTCTTTTGCTTTCTTGATGTGCTTTCTTTCCAACAGAAGTTCCCTCGCCTCTGCACATGTATCATCAAACCTGATCTGGCCGATTCCATTCGGCAGCATAAAAGGGCATCGGACAAGAAGATACATCATGTAATTTGACAACAATTTGCTATACATCATGTAATTTGACAACAATTTGCTACTTTCACAACTTTGAAGCTCAACAGATTTTTCTGAATAATAGCAGAGATCAGTAGCAATATGCCAAAGTAACATGCTTTGATCAAACTCTACCTCAATGCTCCAATCAAACTCGTGCTGGTTCTTTTCGTTCAAAACTCGGTCACCCCTATGAGCACATAGTTTCTTACATGCTTTAATATCTGATGCATTATGGGACATCTTCAAAAGCTCCTCAAAAATAAAGGTTTTCAGTTGTTCCGGGACATCCTCTGTATTAGTATAGTAAGATTTCTCAAAAAACTGATAAATGTGAAGACATTTTTGGACCTTGACACAGATAATTAGCTTATCGTTGATGCAGAAATCAATAAGATTGAACTGTGACATTTTGTTGGACCAGCTCTTAGTGTGTGATAATTTAAACAAAATTTGTAAACCTGAGATGAACTTAATGAGAAGATTCCCTACCCAATTCTTACGCTTACTCAACCAAATCATTGTCCAACTTGAAGAAAGTAAAACAATGACAGCATATATCTCAAGTAAAATAGCTCCAATAAGGAGCACAAAAGTAATAGCCTGATTTGTATCCATGTGCTTTTTATCTACCAAAACACAGAAGACAACAAATGCAGAGACTGTGCAAGAAATGCTCACAAATTTGGCAAAAATGCCACGGCGGGTGTATGTGAAAATTGCCTTTGTATATAGAATGTCATACATCAATCCGAGTTCAACCTCAACCACTTGAAAGCCATGCTCACAAGAGTTATTCTTAAAGAAGTCTTGGCTGCTCTTGTGATCTTGGAAACTAAGGATGAGATCTGAGAATAGGCACCTGAAAATGTTGAAGAAATAGTATCCGTCGCGCAAAGAGGAAGCATTCGCAACGCTCTTGTTATGCAAGGCTGCAGGAGCAGTTTTAATCACTTTCCCCAAAGAAACTCTGTATCCTTCGGCCTTTTTCGCAGAATAGTCATCCATGAACTTGGCATAATTGGGTCCAGGGTCCGGCGCCGGAATAATGGACTCCCTGAAGTTTTGGCTGCTTCCGGACCTCAAAGACCAAGTCCTCTCGCCGTACTTGATTATTCCTGCCACAATCAATGGAGTGGTAAAGAAATTAAGATGGCTCAGATTCCATGACTTGAAGACCACGTAAACTGCTACATAGGACTGGTAGAGCAAGCCAATGAGGTGTCGTAGCCAAAGTTCATTGTCCTCAAGAGAATATGCAGTGATTGTGTCTGGGCCACCAAGATGCACCAGAAGGAAAGGTGCCCAAGTAGCCATAACTGCCAACTCTTTGGATGAATCATTATTCATGTCTTGGGAGAGAATGCCAAGAGCAATGGTGGCTATCCAGTCTGCGGACAGATAGAAGCTCCAGACCAAGAATTGTATTACTGCACTCCGTATGTACTTCCTTCGACTCCCTAAAGCTATCAGAGTTATTTGCAACAACAGACTCATCATTACCAGAATTGGTAGTTCCAATACTGTCCACAGTCTTGATACATTATCAATTACCCATTTCATTTTCATTTTTGCATCAAACTGTCCTACCCAAGATCCCCTTCCTTATTTTGTTGCCAATCTGGCGATACGGAGCTCACACTGTACAGTTTTAGTTTACAGAGACTCAACAAACTTATAAAAGTCGAAACTATTTCACCAATTGCTGCCTCCCAAATCTCAATAGTTTCCTATACCCAAACATTAATCATCATCATCTTCATTATTCAATCATTAAAAGTTATAAAATATAAGTTTTAATTTTGAATTTTGGCACGTGTCTCGGAGGATAGTAAGGGTCAAGTTAGTATAAGAAAAAATTTTATTCAATGGATTCTCCAACAGTAAAAATGAAGGCAAGCTAAAATTCCGTATGTTGCGAACCTAAACTCACTTCTTGGTTAAAAAAAATTGATAAAATTACAAAACTACCCATGAAGTTTTGAAAGGAAACGAACTTTTTTTTCAAATTTTATATATATATATAAGAGGAAAAGTCACCAAAAATTCAAGACATGACAAACCAAAAACACCCAAATGGTTCAGAATCATTGAATACAGGTGGACCATTCTGTCAAAAACAAAATTGAATAAGGTGGACCAGCAGAGTAGGTTGGTACATTTGAAAATTAATAATTGACTTCTACTGTGACCGACGCCAAGCACAGAAAAAAGCAAAAGAAAGAAAACGTACAAAGGTCCTTTGTCGAAAAGTTTTAAAAATAAAAAAAGATAACAGAAGGCCCACAAAAAGACGAAAGTAAAAAGAACACATTTTGCTTTTTTTTCTTTTGGACTTTAAACACATTTTTCGTAAACTGATCACAACACAAGATTTTTTTCTGGTGACTATCACAACGCAAGATGAACAAAGATCGTAAATATCTTCTTTGTACAGAACTTTTGAGATTTTCTTTTAAAATGTTGTGGTTAAAACCAAAACTTTTATTTTATGATTTACACACTTTTTTAATTCTTACATCTAATATTCTCAAATTTATTTTTTAAAATTTTTCCCACTAAAATTTTGCTAATATTTTTTATATTCAAAAAATAAATTCAAATCAATTCAATTTTTTTTAATTATTTACAAAAATATTTTCTCATATTTATTAATTTATAATAATGAATTTTTTTTTAATTTATAATTTTAATAATATTATTGTTATATAAAATTAATTTATTAAATATATTAAATTTATTTTAATTTTAATTAATTAATTAAGTAGAACTACAATAAAAACCGAAATTAATCCCTCTTTTTGAAGAACAAAAGAGTGTCCTAAGACCTAATTTACTATCACGAATGTAACTTACTCATTAAAATTTAGCTACTAAATTAGTTATTTTATATATATATAATTTGTTTAAATAATTTTTTAATTATATTTTATAGTGATAACTGATTTAATATCTGAGTTTTAATGTGCAAATACCTTAACTAAATTTACTATTTATGGTTAAAAAAAAGCATGCAAAGTCACTTTTATTATAATCGAACCATAAACAAATGAATTTCTTTTTAAAGACACTCTTAATAGTTAACCACTTAAGAATAATGAGGTGTACACTTATTTTTGTCTGACTAAGTTCAATAAAATTTTTTATTTATATATCAAATAGAAAATTATTTTCAATATCAAATATTACAAAAAAAATATAAAACTAAACTTTTATTTCAAATTGAAATTATATTCTATTTTGAACTTGCTTGAGGGAAACACTTAGAATTATTGACATGCGTTTAGTTGATTGACAAGAAACTTAAGTATGCATGCAGAAACTAGTTCATATATACATGATACGTTGATGGGTAAATGGTAGGTTAGAGAGATCTCTCGGGCATGGCGGCTGATTTCACAATCGGTTTTGTTACAGACAACCTAACTAGATTGCTGATTCAAGAGTCAGCAGTGTTGGGTGGAGTAGCAAGGCAGGTTGAGTGGATAGAGAAGGAGCTTAGGCTAATGCAACTTGACTTGGAGCAGGTTGAACGTGGAAGCTTGGGAGACTTCAATGGTTGGGTATCGGAGCTGAAAGGTGTTGCTGATGAGGCAGAGGATGTCATTAAAACCTTTGTCTTCAACTCAGTGAAGAGGAGAGGGATTTGCTTTTTGTCGGTGAGGTACGGAGTTGGCAAACATCTGGACCGAATCACCCGCAAGATGGAAGACATCTATGAACGTAAACCACGTAAGCAAGAGGAGACTACACACAATTTGAGTGTGACCATTGAAGCTCCACCAGGAGAAGGAGAAGGAGAAACCTCAGCTTCCTTCTTGTTATTCCGAGCTATAAAAGTGCTTTCTAACCTCATCAATGAAAAGTTGGTTCTTCAGAGGAAGGTGATCAAGATCGTACAAGAAGCAAAAGATGAACTTGTGGCCATGAAAAGAATTGTGTCCAGTTTGAAATCAACAACCAAAAGAGAAGGAATCTGGTTGGAGGAAGTGAATAGTGTCTGTGATCTTACTGTGCATACTGTTGAGGCCTTCACTGCCACAACAAAGGGTAAGAGTGGGCGTTTCCCTTGTTGGCTATTTGCCTTGGAATGGAAATTTAAGAAGCAGATGGAGAATGTCAATACACAAATTGGAGAAGCGCTTCACAGATCCTTCACTTACGGAATTGCCAATGCAGATTCTGATTCTATAGACGACAAAATAACAAGATCAGTGCCTGTTCTAAGCTTGACTTTGAAACGCTTGATAATGTCAAAAATCCCGGACTTCATCTTTTACGCTCTTGTATATCCCTTAACCTCTGGATCTAATGTCGTCACGTGCTTCTTGGTTACCGTTCTCTTGGAAGTTATCATCTTTTCTCTGAAGCCCCGGAAAAGGCTTGCGGAGAATCACACCAAGAAGAAGAAGAAAGTTAAGAAATCAAAAATTGTCATGAGCATGGCGTTTATGCTAATAATTGATATAGCAGTTTTCATCTTCGTCGAATCTTTCCAGCTGATGGCACCTGTCCTTGAGATTTTTTCTGTAGTCGCTTCGTTTGTTATATGGGGTGTGTCATTGTGGCGGTCAACTGACAGAAATCTGAAGTCAACCCAAAGAGACTTGGCAATAATGGAGGCTTTTTTCAGTGATATTGCATGTGTACAAGGCCTGAATAACAGACAGCAAGCATGGCTGGAGCAATTAAACTTGGTGGCTCAGAATGCTCGATCACTTAAGGAAGCTGCACATCAAAAGGGTGGATTTCTCAACAAACTTAAATTTGCAAGTGACATAAATGGCTGCTTGTATGAAATCCTTATTGTCTTAGACAGGAAGCAAATTTATGGCATTGCAAATGTGGATGAAGGAAGTGGGTCAAGCATCCAGGTTCAAGAGGCCGAGCGAGAAACCAGCATAAGTGCTGCTGATAAAGATGACAATCATGATCCTGGAACCGAGCAACATCCAACTGCAAATGCTACACCATCATACCGGCATGTCACCAGTCTCAAACATAGAGTCCAATCACTCCGAGGGGAAATGCAACTCATGAAAGCTCTGTTTCAAGATGTACAACAGATGGGGGTACTCAATGGAAGATCCCAAGTGTGGATTCAAGAAATGAAAGGCATTGCTGATAAAATTGAAAGAATCATCCAAGATTATAGTAATTGTAACTTGGAGAAAGTACCAATCCACATCCGCATCATCAAGTGTTGGAACCGATTTAAACTTAACAGGAGGATAGATGCCATCGAAAGCAAGATTCAAGATGCCTCAAGAAAAGGAAACAAGTATGGTGCTGTGCGACTTGAGCCCCATCCCAAGTTAGCCTCGGTGGCTCGATTACGCAAAGAATCGAGTATCATTGGGTTCGATGATGTCAATGTTTTGATGGGCCAGTTACTCTCGGAAGAGGAACGCAGCTGCATTATTTCAATAGTGGGAATTGAAGGCACCGGCAAAACAAAGCTAGCCAGATTGATATTTGACAATGAGGCTGTTACAGATGTATTTAAATGTCGAGCTTGGATTCAAGTGCCCTCCGGCTGTACCCCTGAAAATCTAGTAGAGGAAATAGCCAAGGAGATTATGGCAGGTCAAGAACTCCGTTGCACAATACAAGACTTCGTGGGGAATAAAAGGTGTCTCGTAGTTGTTGATGACGTTGAAACTTATGATGTCTTGGGTACCTTGAGAAAGACCATAATCGATGTGTCACCAGCATGGAGGCTACTTATTACCAGTCGCAACACAGAAATGAAGCTACAAGAATCAGTTGCAAGAACCTTTATTCACCAGCTACACTTGTTAGATGATCAAAATAGTTGGATAATGTTCAAAACAAATCTGAAGGAGGACATTTCTCAAGAACTAAAGGAGATTGGAAAACAAATTGTGACAAAATGCGCTGGCCTTCCATCACAAATTTTGAGAATCAGGGAGTTACTTTCAAATACAGATGCCACCAAGGAGAAGTGGTCAGAAGTTCTACAGGAGCTCGATCAAGATAAAAAACCATGGCTTGAGACAATCAAGGCAATCAAATTCAAGCTACCTCTATATCTGAAGAAATGTCTATTTTATTTTCTTGAATTCCCAGCTGAATTTGAGATTCCTGCTAGAAGACTGGTTGTTTTGTGGGTTGCAGAGGGTCTGGTGCATCAGGGAGAGGATGGTGAGCCTCCAGAGCAGGTTGCAGAATCGGTCTTAACCCAATTGATAGATCTAAATATGGTTCAAATTGCAACAAGAAAGCGCAATGGTAAAGTGAAAACATGTCGACTCCCTAGTGCTATCTGGTTGGCAAAAGTTGAAGAGACTAGTTCTCATCAAGGCCAGCATCAGACACATCCAAATAGAGGCAAAAGAGAAAACATTACCCGGCGGGTGGCAGATCGCCTTGACGAAAGGGATCCCTGGTACAGTGACATTCATGATACCATCGACGATTCTTCAGCTTCCCTGAAAAATTACAAGAATGTTTTCTCTTTTCTATCCTTTGATGCTCAAGAAGGAAGTAAGCCTGGCCAACAGATAGGTAACTTTCTAAAACGGTGTATTGCAAGTAGATGCTTTTTGCTACTGCGGGTGCTTGATCTTGAACGGGTTTACAAGCCCAAGCTACCTAAAAGCATAGGCAGACTTTCTAGATTGCGGTATCTTGGATTAAGATGGACTTACTTAGAGTCACTCCCATCGTCTATAAGCAGCTTGGTGAAACTGCAGACCCTTGATTTGAAACATACTTACATTAACATTCTCAGTAGATCCATATGGAAGATGGAACTGCGACACTTGTTCTTGAGTGAGACTTACCGAAGCAGATTTCCACCTCCACCAAGAAGTAATCATCTATCTGACCTTCAAACATTGTGGGGACTTTTCATTGATGAGGAGACTAAGGTAAAGGATGGCTTGGATAAATTAGAGAAAATTAGAAAGCTGGGGTTAGCTTGCCAATCAATGTCATCACAAGAGGCAATGACATCACAACTTCATGCAATAGCTGAATGGATAGAGAAATTAACATTTCTTCAATCATTGAGAGTGAAATCAAGAGATGAAAAAGGTAAGCCCTGGAAGTTACACTTGAAGTCTTTTCAAGATCACACAGATCTTACAGACATGTATTTGCTAGGTGAGTTGGACACTTCATTGATACGCACCTTTCCCCCAAGTCTCGTTGAACTTACACTGTCACATTCCAAACTGCAAGATGACCCCTTGCAAATTTTGAAAGATCTTCCAAACCTTCGGTCATTGTCTTTACTTGCAGAATCTTACACAGGAAAAGAATTGGTCTGCAAATCCAGATGCTTTCCTCAGCTTCGTATCTTCAAACTCTGGGGTCTCAAGCTATTAGAGGACTGGTCTATAGAACAAGAAGCACTACCCTGTCTTGAACAACTGGAAATTAGATCGTGTGAGAGTCTCAAGATGGTTCCTGTTGGACTAGAATATGTTAGCACCCTACTTGAGTTCAAGGTAAGGGACATGCCAATGGAATTTGAGAGCAGAGTTCGTAGCCCTGAAGGTGAGGACAGGAGAAAGATCTCACATATTCTTTATGTCTGGATAAATGATAAAATGTTTGATTCTGCCTCCCCGAATCAAGATACCAGCAACAACCTCCCCCAATTTGTAGGCAGGGCGAGAAGCATCCAGAAGGCTTCTGCTTCAACATCAACTATCCTTCAGGGTGGGACCTGTACATGGAAATGTCCTCCAAGGGGTTGGGTATGCATGAACTCAGCTGGTTCAGTTATCAGCAATTCTGACTCTGCTTGTGGAGGACTTGTTCGTGATGAGACAGGTTTGATCTTGAGTGGCTTTTCCGCCAATTTGGGAGGCACTTCCTCTATAACAGTAGCAGAACTGTGGGGTGTCCTGCATGGGCTTAACTTGGTCTGGGATTGCGGTTATAGAAAAGTGAAGATAGATATTGACTCTCCTAGTGCCTTGTCTCTTATAGAATCATCTTCTCAAGAGTCCATTCCAACATCTACTGTTGTCCAAGGCATCAAGGATGCCCTCAAGAAGGAGTGGACAGTGCAATTATCTCATGTCAGCTCTGAAGCTAACAGGGCAGCTCATATGTTAGCTCAAATGGGACATGATCTGCCACTCGGCGTACAGCCATTCATCAGTCCTCCTACCTGTCTAGCTGATATCGTTCGAGAAGATCAAGCTGGTTTTGCTCTGCAGCAGCATCAGGATGCAAATTCTCAATAAGCACCTCAGCCTTGTTGCATGGTGAGTTTCAGTCCTTCCAGCTGACCCCAATGTGCAGCAATTTAACCTTAAAGTAAACAAGTTCTTCCACATCATGCTCACATAATGATGATTTCCTTCCTTTCATTTCAGCTTGCAACTTCTTCATTGCTGATGAGTTTCTCATCAATTCCATCATCGTCCATTCTGGTGCTGCTGGTGTCATCAAAAGTGTTGAGAATAAGGATGCTACTGGCAAGGTAAATAAAGTTGTGTGAAGAAAGCTGGCAAATGAACCGTGCGGGTTTACCAGCATGCTTAGTAGTCATATGAATAACTGTTTCATCAGCTATGTAGCTGGCAAAACTACCTTATGTTTCTTTAGTGTATGGTGTCATATGTTGTTGCTACCTAAGTAAAGTACTCATTCTCAGAATTGGGTGCTTATAAACGGTGGCAATGCCTAGCATTTCATTCTCCTTTCTTAAGTTTCTTGTTCGAGTCAGGATGGTTAGTTTATAAATGCATGCACATCGAATTTGGTCATAACTCAATCGATTTGGCTCCCTAAATGATTGCCAAAACCATGTTCCACTAATACCATGTTCAGAGGATTATATTACCAAAACAAAAATTCCTAAATCATTCAAGCTAGGTATCAGAACTGATTGCAAGAAGAGACTCACCAGAACAACAAGTGTATGATTCAGAAGCGATCTTCGAACATCAAAGAAGCAGCTTGTATTCCATAGCTAATCTTACCTAAATAAGCAAAGCAACTTCACTAAGATGCTTAACTACATTCATCATTCATTAAAATATAAACAATAACACATCTTACCCAACAACAGTGAAGTGAATACTAATGAATCGTTACAGAATCACATGAGCCACAGGAACATGTGGTGATGCAAAATACCAATTAACACCACAATCCCATAACAATCGGTTAACGAAAACCAATAAATCAAAGCAGAAACAACAAAGACTGGAAACTAAAGAAGAAAAGTAAGGAGATTAATCGCAAAAAGATGAAAGGATGTTATATCATATTATTCACATAGAAATCGGAGAAGCAAAGTACAACGGTTTTCTTCATCCTCTCGATGCCAAAAGAGAAAGTACAAAATAACGAAACCCTAAGCCCTAATGAGAAGAGCGATGGCGATTAGTTGATATCAGCATCGTCGAAATCGTCTTGGAAGTTGTTGAAGAAATCGGCGTCGGCGAGCTTGTTGTCGGCGGAGATGACGCCCTCGGGGAAGATTTCGAGAGGGTCGACGTCGTCAACATCCATGGCCATGGTGGAAACCTGCTCATCCATCTCTCCGAACAAATCCATTGGCCTCATTCTCCTCTTTTTCTCTTTCTCTTTCTGATTTCTGCATCACTTTAGGCTTTTATATGATGAGGAATATGTTTTTTTTTTTAAAAAAAAAAATATAAATAAACCTAAATATCTTCAACAATAATTACGTGTGAACGACTGGTGTTGACCAACTTCAAGTCATTTATTTTTAATTTTTTATACTAAATAGAAAACTATTTCGAAGTTATGTGCAATTTTTTATACTATTTTTAGCATAGAAATAAATCACAAACGAGATCTACGATCTGAGGTGCTCATACTGAGGTAGTCATTATGTACATTCGTTTATTAATTCATTGAGTTATTTTCAGTTATCTTTTATGCATGATTTAATTTTCTATTCTTCATCTCAATAGTTTAGAATCACTGAGAGGTGTTCTTAACTTGTCTAGGGTTAGATTAATTAGATTAAGAAATCTATTAGTTTATGCTAGCTGTAAATTGAATCACATAATCAATTAGATCTAACTAGAGATAGTCAAGCTAATTGTTATGCAACTAATAATTCTGTGAATTAAAATTGGATTAGAATTAGTTGGGATAGAGTGGCATTTAATTCGATCTAGGATCACTTTTGAGACTCATAAGGATTTGAATCAGATTTAGATCTTCACCTATTTATTTGATTGATTGACTTAAGAGATTAGCTCTTGATTAGGTAGATAGAAATTAAGTTGCTAAGAGATTAGGGCTTAGTTAAACTAGATTCGTTGTGCTTGATAATTGAAACCCTAGAATTAGTATTCGGATGTATGCATTGGCCCTCAAGGAAAAAACATCTTCAGATCTCTTAACAGCTCCATCATCATCGTTTACATTACAAGTAATATTTCGATTTCTTTCTACTCAACACTCGAAAATTCTTAGTCTTCAAATACTTTCTGTTTTTCATTCGATTTGATTAGAATAATTAATTAGTAGTGATTGTTTAGTCCTTTAATCTTCGAGGGATCGATATCCACTTCACCATGGTATTACTTGATACGATTCGGTATATTTGCCGAGATCTAAGGATTTGCCCAAAAAGTTGAACTTAGCCAAAATTATTTGTTCAAATAGTGTTATCTTATTTTTATATTATTATACCTAAATATAATTAATAGAAAAATATATTTTTATATAGAATATTTAAATATCAAGTTACTTTTACTTTTTAAGATGTTTTAAAAAAGAGTAATGCTAGGGAACCAACGTTAGTAGGTGATAAAAGGAAAAAGAAAAAAGAAGAAAGATTGATATTGACTCTCTATTGTCTCTCTTATATGAGTCCCAAGACTTTTTCTTTAAGAAACTTACGTATTTATTATATAAAGTTGATTGTTGAGAATTGTTGAATAATTTGTTATTATTTTGTATTTTATTTTATTTTTTTTCTCTGAAAACTCATTCAATCGTGTACAAAGTATAACAACTTAATTCAATAAAAATCTATATTTCATGATGAGTTGGTTTTAAAGGTTTAGTAACACAAATTTAATGAATCATGTATTATTATAAGGCCATTCAGACAAGAACAGAAAACTATATCAACTTCTTGCTCGACTCTTAACAGAATAGAAAACTAAATCAAAATATCAATGGACGAAAGTAGATGGATGACCAGGGCCAGCACCAGCTTGATCTAATGTAATAGTATTTTCAATTTACAAAATGTAACTAGTTAAATTCCAACATCTTTGAAAATTAATCTGGTCTAGGTATTAAGGCTTCATTCATGCCCTGAATTCACAATCATGTTAATCTTCTCTTCCCTACCTACATACCATACCCAGTTATTCCATGATGAGGATTCACTTGACTTGAATGGATACCCTGAGCTCTCATGTTAGCTTCATTCCACATCAAAGGAGCTACCACTGAATCTAAATTCAGAATTCTCTTCTTTGCCCCACTTGGAGATCCTTCTAGTGTCAATCCACCCAGATTCTCAAGTGATGTTAGGCAGCTTTCGCTTCCCTGCGGCATCACAATCACTTGGCTATCTGTGTCTACCATTGGGTTGCTAATAACTTGATCAGCCAACATCTTGCAAGCTCTCTCAAGCATGCCTATATATGTCTGCTCCGCATCCTGCCGAATTAGCACGTGCTTCTCTGCCTACACTACCATAGTAAATGTGTCTGAGGGTAGCAGGTTACAAGACAAAGATGTTTAGCATGAAAACAGAATTTACCTCTACTAGTAAATGTAGTTTACTTTGAACCTCCATCTGTGCCCTTAATGCCTCCTTAACTTCTTGGCCCCTAGCCATGACATTGCAAATCTTATTTTAATCGGTAATCAAGAAACATTCTGTCATTAGTCATCACGATCACGCTATAATTCATGAAACGCTTACTCATTTGCATCACAAGCCGGCGAAGTGTTATCTGTACCGGGGCTTTCTAGAGGATACAAAGCTGACATTCATTCCATAATTATTCAATAAATAAGTTTTTTAGGTTTAGATTATAATTATAAAGGAAAACATTATTATAAACAATAAGTAATTATAAACACACCATCTTTGCATCCCTCCTCGAAATCTTTTCCAGATTGCTTACCAAGTCTGTATTTCTGCAATGTATCAAAAGATCATATAAAAGAAAGTCCAATCCTAAACAAATATTGTGTTACTATATCAATGATAAAATAAGATGGCTTATACGGTACAGATGTAAATGGTAAAGATGTAGGTTTTATTAGAAGAATGTGTGGATCTATATCTGTATATTACTTTAATTTATTTTAAGATGTAAAGTGTAAAATCTGTATTGTAAGAGAATCTTTTATATCTGTATAAATTTAAAACTCTATCGAATAACTTTCCATAAAATAAACCTGTAAATGACTCTTTAAGTGATATAGAGTCAAACCCTTGACATTCATTGTCCGCATAATCGCTTTCGGCGTAGCTTCTGCAAGTAAAATACATTGATAATCACTTAGTTCATCGAAATCAAAAGACATTGATAATTACTTAGCTTCTACAAATTGCAAGATTCAACCTAAGAAATTGAGAAAGAGATTAACATCATTTGATTCACACATAGATAGTACTTAATTATTGTAATTAGGTTTCCTATCTAACATTCACAAACGTGAACCTTCACTACAATGCCCTTGGTTTTTGATTACTCAGCAAAAATTTGAAGAAGAAGGAACGAGTGAGAGTGAGTGAGTGAGTGACTCACTGGAAGCACCACCGAGTTGAGTGACAGCATCAACGAAGCGTTCATGGAGGTCAGTAGTCCAACGAAGACGAGGCTTCGGATCAGACGTCAAAACAAGACACGGCTCTCCTCCTCCTCCTCCTCCGCCTCCGCCGTGCACCACCATATCTTCCAGTCCTTCGCCGCCGCCTTGAGGATGTATCAACCTTGAAAACATGCTTGTTCTTGTATGGTTGGTTAGTGAGAGAGAAGAAACAAAAAGAAAGAAAGATGAAGACAAAAAGGAAAACAAGGTTTGGTTATTGTTGGAGAAATGGAAGGAGTTTGAGTTTGAGTTTGAGTTTGAGTTTGAGTTTGAGATGAGATGACCCATTTGGCCACGACGAGGGTAAAAAGGTCAAAACACGTGGATTTGGGATTTTCTTACACTTTTGTGCTGCCTTTACTCACATTTTGTCACTTTCTGCTCCTTTCTTTTCATTTTCTCAGCTAATAATAATAATAAATATATATGATATTTAATTATGTATTATGTATTATATAATTAATAAAAAATATTTATATATATAGTATTTAAAATTTCACCTAAAAGGATTTATTAAAAAAAATTTATTAAAAAATTTTCCTATGGGCTTTATTTTAGTTTAAGCGAAAAAGGTGGTGGGCCGGTTTAGGAACGTGGAAATTATGTCAAAAAAAGTGTGTGGCAAAGAATATTATTCAAGTCCTCTTCTTTAGGTTGGACCATCATGTAATTTGGATTTTTCGTTTACCATCATCACATCCATAAATAATTGTTTCTTATTAATATCCTCCAAAAAGAAATTGTTTCTTAAATTGAAAGCTTCTCTGCAGAAATTTTAAATATATTTTTTTAAACCAAGGATATGTTGGGGTCTTGAAAAAAAGTTCGAACTCGAAACTTCTTTTGAGAAAAGGGGACAAATTACAATTGAGCTCGTTACATGTTTGGTTTTAATATATAAATATCAAAATTAGCACAATTTATAATTGATGTGTCGTACTGATACAGTTACAAACTTACAATAATTGATGGTTAGAAATTGGAGAGCATAATCCATCAAAAGGATTATTTGCTTGATGCGGTAAAAAAAAAAATTTATTTGCTTGTTGATGGTCAGCATATTTTTTTTAAAAAAATCTTCTAAAGTGATAAAATTAGTCAAATAAGAAAATAAAAATAAATCAAAAATAAATTTATAGCTTTTATAATGTATGAATCTTATTATCTTGATTCAAAGATAATTAGTTCTTTTATTTTATTAAGTTTTTTAAGGGTCAAACACATGGTTCCTATCTTTTTGGGCCATAGTGGATCTTTTGTTTTTGGACAAAGTTTTCTTATCACAATGGATAATTTCTCTTTTTTTTGGTTAACAATAATGGAGAATTTCAGCTCTTCCAAAGTCCATCATTTTGGCCCAATTAAAATTCTTTCCTTCCTTCGCATTAATTATTTATGGGTCTGCTATACCAAAAACCACATATTTATTGTAATCTATTTTCAACAATTCTAATACATAACAGCACGATTGAATTATTGATTAAAAAAAATGGTTTTGAATGTTGTTAGGGGACAATCGGTGATGTGATCTAAATCTGATAGAGATATATGAAAGGTTGAATTGTTGAAGCTAAAACTTTAGGGCATGACTTAAAACAACAAATGTTTTTTGCCTCTGGTTTTTGGATATTGTGACACATGTAAACCTAGGTGCTTGTAATTCACTAATTCCATTGAATAGTATCACTGATTAGATGAAGAATGAAATTTAACAGGCTGTCCTCTACCCTCCAATAATCTCTTTGAATATAATAATTTCTACTGAATTTTAATTGGTCTTTGATATCTAGAAGAAGTTAATCATGATTCATTTTTAGGGTCATACAAATTTCCAAATAAAATGTAAATTTTACCAATGAATTGAAGCCACCTACACCAATGTGGGTAGCAAGTTTGTAGCAAAAGTAATAAACTCGTGAGCCAATGTGGAATTCCATATTAATTGCATGTTCTTCATATTAAGTGGGCCCATTTATTAATAAATATTTTCTCACTCCATGTGCAATCCATCGTGATCCTTAGAATATTGCTCCAAAATCTTTTTTTTTTTTTCATTTTCCTTTATTTTTATTGATTACTTAGATTATGTAATTATGTTAAAATAAGATTGTTCGGTTTAACTTGTCATATGCACCAACTCATTCGTGAACAGTAAATTTTTAAATGAAGCTCAGATCGATGACGAATTAACTTGTCGGATTGAAGAATACGTAAACAATAAAAAAGTTATGCATTCAAATTGGTTTTTATTTTTTTTCTTCCCTCTATTTTTCTTGATATATTACACTTTTATGATTTAGGCAGTTTGTTGATATAGTTATATTGAGGTGGATTTGGCACTCTCCAACATGCATTTATTTATTTTTTCCACGATGAGAAGGCTAATTAGATGTTGTTTTAATGGCAGACACTGAAACATTGCATGGCAATGGGCAAGTGTGCTTCATGTTAAAGAAATTTTCTTGGAAAGATATATCATTACTTGCTGGCTATGGTCCTCTTCATACTCAGGTATCATCATTCAATTAAAACCCTTTTTTAGGGTTAAAAAAAGTGCTTAATGTCTAAACCATTTAATAATGCATTCTATACTTACATTTTAGTAATAATAATAATGATAATAGATTTCATTCAATAAAAACATACACAAGCCATTTGAAGCTAAGTCAAATCATAATTAATCACCCCCTAGTAACTACCAAAGTACAAAATTGTGTCATAATTTAGATGAGGTTATTACTTAATTCTCAACAATTTCTGTGAGAATCCAACCCCAATTTGACCTTACATATATATACACATACATGGATACATAACAATAAGAACTAAGATGATTAATTAGTGAAACCCTAAATACTAATTAATAAAGTTGCTAAACAAATTGAACCTCTTTTTCCCAGCTTACAAAAGTAGTAGTAGGTCAGGGTTTGTTGATGATAAAAAGAGAGGAGAGACAAAAGTAGGGGGTGATTCACAATGGCCACCTGTTCCATTCTCATTTGCTTTAAAGAATGAAACATTTGACAATGATTTTTTTTCCACTCTCTATTTCTGGTAAACTGTGTGAATTTACTCTCCTTTGCTACTAAATTAGTGTCTTATTTCCAATTTAGTAGTAAAACGAGTAAACATATCTAACACAATTTTTAAATAATGTTCGATAAATATCTCGAAACAGAAAATACCGAGAAATAAAGACGAGATAGGTATTTTTTCGTCTTTTTTCTAGTTCTGTTTCGAGACAGTTACCGAACCTAATTTACGAAAACGAGGGTGGTGGTGGTGGTGGTAGTAGGGAATGATGTGAAGGAGTAATGGTAGGTAATGGTGTTGGTGTTGTCTTTATGCACTTTGAATGAGGAAAGTCAACTTGAAGAGAACCTTGTTTTGAAATGGAGAAAAGATCTGTCTCCCTCTCCCTTTTCTTGGTGAGAGTTGGAGAAGAAACAATGGTGATTGGTGGGATCTCAATGGAAGTGAGTTGTGGAGGAGGGTGCTGCCATTGTGGTAATGGTCCTGCAAGAAGAATGCTCTGCAGCAATGGCCCTGCTTCCACCACTGCCTTCAAAAGCTTCCCTTTCTCTGGCAATGGCCTCTTCTCAGCTACCTCCATCATCACTTCTTCAAATGCTGTTGTTGTTACTTGAACCTGCATCATGCTGCTGCTGCTGCTGCTGTTTTGTTCTGATTCAGAAAAAGAAGAAGAAGAGCCTTGTTGAATCTCATTCTCTTCATTGTTTGATGTTGTTGTTGCTTCAAGTTCAAGCTTCTTGCATTTGGCTTGAGCTTCATCTCTCTCTTTGATGGCAATGGCTAAGAGTTCATTGACATGATGCAATTCACATTCTCTTGCTGAAATTTCCTCTTTGGCTGATTCAATTGTTGCTTCCAACTCCAAGCTTGTGAATACAAGAGAATGCCTTAACTCCTCTAAACCCTGCTACTTCAACAACAACAATAATGAAGCATCATAGTTAGTTAGTTACAAAAAAGGGTAAAATGGTAAAAAGAAAGAAAAGATTTCAGATACCTCTTCTTGGTAGAAGAATTCCCAGCTAAGAGGGGTGCATTCATATTCCATTCTATTCTTTCTTTGTCACTTGGAGGGAAGAATTGAGAATATGTGTATTGAATCTTCTAGTGAAGAATATTGTGTACTACTTTAACACGTTAATGCTGCTTTGCTTTGCTTTTATATTTGCTTGAACTTTCTTTTGAATGGGACATGGGGTTGGAATAAAAGGACAGAAAAGGCCAAAAGAGATAATAAAGCACCAATCCCTAATGCTCAGTGCATTTACCTTTGTACTCTACAAAATAATGTATGTATAAACAGTACTGAATATTCAACTCAATTTTTGTTTTTTTTTTTTTCATTTAAAAGTAAATAAATAACAAAATTACTGTTAACCATTTAATGTGTATATATAATTATATATACGTAATGGAAAAATATGTGTAATCAATATTTTTTTAAAACAGAACATTCAAAATCTAAAAAAATAAAATATTCAATTTAAGTTGTTGGCTGAATTTTTATTGATTGCCTAGCATCGTTGTTTGTTGATATATAATATTAGACGAGTTACTGGTTAATTTATAAGATACAGAAAAAATTATTTTCCAAAGATATTATTATTTGGATCTAAATGAATAATCAATCACCAATAATTTAATTAAATGTATATATATGATTTTTAGTAATTTATTTTTTAATAATGCTATTTGAACAAGTGGTTTTGACTAATTAAGTTCAACCAAGTAATTTATTTTTATGATAAATAAAATATTATTTCGGTGTCAAATAGTATAAAAAATTGCACATAAATAAAATTCTATTTGATATCGAAATAGTTTTCTATTTAGCATAGAAATAAATGACTTGATTGAACTTAGTTGACCAAAATCACTTATTCACATAGAATTATTATTTATTTTTAATGCACATATAAATATGCAATATATTTATTGTATATATTAAAATTAAATATAAAATATAAATATATATTAAAACTGAATTAAATATAAATTTTAAAAAAATATATAATAATTAATTTTAGTAATAAATTTTATTATGCAAATAATATTTGTGTAAAAAAGTGTGTGCACATAGGTATAGAATTCGGTGGGGATAAAGAGGGAAGTTTGATTTTATTTGATGTAATGAGTATGAAGTATCAAGTGTGAAGAATGGATTATGAGCGGTCCAAGTTGGATCCTCTTCTTCCTCTTACTTCATCCTTTTTAGGTACCGCCGTATGGCACGTGTGTACATGCCATCAAAAAGTGGCTTGCATTCAATTGGTTTATCCACTTTCACTTAAAATCCAAAGACTTTCACTTTCAGAGTTTTTAACGATCCCGGTCCGAGATAAATTTCATCGACTTGGATCTATTATAATTTCTATTATAATTTGTGAGTTATTCGGCCTGATTCTGAAGTTATTTTTTAAAATTAAAAATATATTTTAAGATGGAATTAAAAATAAAATATTATGTTTTTATACTTTAATTAATATTTGATACGTTATTAATATTTTTTTTAAATAATTTATTTTGATATAAAAATAATATAATATTTGTTAAATTTAATGTTTAAAGTAAAAGTTTATTATTTTATTATATAAAATTATATATATTAATTTATATCGGGTCTATTATATCGGTCCGAATCTCATCAAATTCGGTCCAATATATTATTTAAGTTAAAAAGTTAGACCTGACATATAAAGGGTCGACTTCGAGTCTCATCAAATCTAGCCTGTTTCGGTCATGTGCACCCCTACTATCTTGGTAAATAATAAATAAATCTTCTTACTTTAAAATTTATTACATTTAAATAAAATTTATGTGTTGATATTTATATTTTTTCGTATTAAGAATAAGATGTATGAAGGTGTATAATAATACATGTAATATTACAGTAACTAATTTACTATAATTTTATTATAAATCTGTATGTATGTACTTCATTCATTATATATTAATTTTTTTTTTTCATTTAGTAATATCAAAATAAGGTGATCTAGATAATGCAACTTGCTTAGGACACTAGGAAAACTAGTTAGGCTATGGAAATGATGAAATCTAACTACCTTGAAATACGTTAGGATATATTTACATTTAAGGGATACCTTTATCAATCTAAGACCAATGTTAGCCATTACTTTTTTCCATTTGAAGATCATATTTTATTTGGTCAGAAAACAAAAAAAAAAAGTCTAGTTTGAGGAATGATTAAAGGCACAAAATCTTAATTTCCCTTTTTCTTTTGTGTGTAGGATATATATGCTTTGGTTTTTCTTTTTGACTATAAAGATGATTTTTTGTTATGCCTTTATTATTATTCTCCACGCCACATATATATACTCTTAGTTATTAACTTATTATTATTATTATTATTATTATTATTATTATTATTAATAATAATACTTTTCACGCATCTTTTCAATAGACATCGAATTATATCCATATAAAAATACATTTATTATTAATTAAATATACTTTTTAATATCCAAAAAAAAATTTAATACAGTTAACTCCTTAAGTAGTTACTGTATTTTTATACGGGTGTTAATTTGATATTTGTTAAAAAGGTGTGTATTTAGTGGATTGTATTATTATTATTATTATTATTATTATTATTATTATTATTATGTTGAGTGCCACTTTACATAATAATCTTGTTTTCTCACTGAAATGGTTATCATAATGCAATGTCGAATGCTCTTCTTGTCTAATGAAAATGACACAAAAAAAAAAAAAAAAAAATAATGACACATCTACTTTAATTTTGATTTTTTTTTAACCTTCACCTTGCGTGGTCAATTTGATTATTTGACAGTAACCTTTTTGATATCCTTACTCATATATACATGCTGATTGGAAGAGAAGCTAATTAGTGTAAATATCATTACACAATCTCTGCTATTTGGCAACTTGATCATGATGAAATTTATTTATATTTACTATTTAGCATCTTTTTAAAGAGACTCATAATAATTATTAATTATAAACTTCCTTTTCTTCTTTTAAAAAACATGATATTATTCTTGCGTAAATACAAAGTAAATAAAATAATGTATTTAGACATACAATAAAAATTTATTTCTACAAATTTTGTTTGATATTTTAATTTTTTCATCCAACTTTAATTTATTTTAATAATAATCACACATCTATTTTATTAGGTGTTTTGTAGAAATTCACCTTTTTTTCCCTCCAAGAAAAGGAGAATTCAATGTATACATGGATATTATAACATCTTTATTTACCATCAATCAATCATATGTGTTATTTCTATGATCCCTAAGCATGTTTAGTGATGCACCCAATAAATCAATGAGTGACTCTATAAAATATTATTAATACCAACGGTATGGTCACCAAAAAAAAAAAAAAATACCAACGGTATATTCAAAATTATTTCTTTAAAATAAAAAAAGAAAAGGGGACAAATTTGAGATAATGGTGGGTCCTTTTTGGAGCTCTATTTGTAGTTTTGTACACAAAAAAGTTCAATTAATCCTTTGAGATCAAAAGGGAGAAGAAAAGAATAACGGCTCATGCTGCACAAACATCTAACTATTATTTTGGTAAGGAAAATAGAAAAAATAAAAATAAATAAATAATTTAATTGAGCAAAATTTTGAACTTACTCGTTTACTTAAATAAACAATTTTTTTAATAAAATCTTATACTACTGTAAATTAATTTTTAACTTATTGACACTCTGAGAAATAAAAAAAAAAGAAAAGAAAATGTAAAAACTTAAAAAATAATATTTGGTGTTAATAATCTAAATGCAAGCGTGTGGGTCCAAATACCCTCTTCACACTGGTTTCCTAATATCCATACCACAAAGTAGTAGGATGAAGAATGTTGCATACAATGACAAAATTTCATAGCTTTTTAAAGAGGGAACAAAAATAACCTTCAAATTTGTCTACTATCTATAGTTCTATCCGGTGCATTTATTTTTCTACCATTTATTTATTTATAAAGTGAATATTGAAAGCAACTTTATGGGAACCAGTTAACACTTCAATTTTCAAAAGCCAGGATATGTGCCATATGAAATATTAAAATAGTTACTATTTTATTTTTAGATAATTTTTTAAATAAAATAAATATTTACAAATATTTTAAAAACAAATATTAAATATATTTTAGAAACATACCAATTTTTTTTCCCTGTTGTGTTGGTGATAATGGAATATATACCATATTTAGATATCACTTCCTCCTATACTTTGGTTAATTAATTAAGAAGAAAATAAGAAAAAGGAAGAAAAAGCCTTCCCAAGAAAGAAATGTGCATGGGTCTCTAAAAATAATAATAATGTAAAAGATTATAAAATAGAAAAGTTTTTAAGTATATTAATGTATCGGTATATTTATAATATGTAATCGTTAATTTTAATTTATATATTTTTTAATTAAAATCAACTGTTAAAAATTATACGTATATCAATACATCGGCATACTTACAAAAGTTTTTTATAAAATAAGTGGGAAAGAAAAGTGATATATGGTGGCGCTCAGCATGCATGAGAAACTGTAATAATTGCAACAACATTATCTTGGCCACAAAGATAAGATTCTCAAAGATTGTTTTATTTTTTTTTTTTTTTTTATATATATGTATAATAATTATTGTAATCTAGGATATCATTTTTGTCCATGAAAATGAAGTCATATCTAATGAGGAGCACATAAACCATACTCATGCAAATGGGATTAATAATATTAATTTATTTGACCATTCATCATTTAATTAGTACTTTAATCACACGGATTTCTTAAATAAATTGATAAACTTGTGAATTATTTTAGGGATAATTTACCTAGGAAATATTAGAATTAGTGTGTATTAAGTCTTTTATCTAATAGATGAGCAGTTGTTGATATAATATTATTCCTTTTTATTATAAGAGGTCTCGAATTTGAATCTTATTTAATGTAAAATTTTATTTTTCATGAAACTAAAATGAAAAAAAAAATGTCAAAAGCATCTCAATATTTGCGTATGCGACTAGAAAATATTGTTGCAATTTGAACCGAAGTAATTTGAAAAAGGTTAATTAGTTAATATTATTCCATTTGTTTAATCAAAATTTTGGTTCGTGCGGTAACGCGGTTTTCAGCTTTAGAATGGTGAGCAATAGCATTGAGCAAAGATTAGATATTTAACCTTTTTCATTTGTCCCCATTTGCATGTGAGGAAGCTATAGATGGCTGACCCACACAACTAACAAATAACCCTTTAAAATGTAATTATGAACCAATTGACAAATTAACACAACTAATATTTACTTTTAAGGATATAGATTTGGAAAAACATTTTAGCTATCAACTGCTAATTGACTCACATACACACAAATTTATTTACCGTATTTTATTCTAAAGTGTACAGTTATGTTAGGAATCATTTCAGGTACTTCATAATTTATGATAATTCAGTAATTTTAATAGTTTATTTAAATATGTATATATTTTAAGATTATTTTATAATTAAAATCAACAGCTAAAATTACTAGATTATCGTAAATCCCGTAGCGCCTAAAATGCTTCCTATTTTTTTTTTTATATATATATACCAAATTCTTGAGGAGTTCTAGTGGTTGTTGGATCAAATCAGTTGAATTTTGTAACAAGTCTCCAAGAACAATGAAGAGCAGAATCAATGACATAGACAAATAATTAAGCAACTATACTGTCTTTAATTTAGTGGTAATAACAATTCTTCAGGACCAAGCATAACTTGCTGAACTCACTCTTACTTTAATGGAAATTTAATGTATGATGATTGATGCATAATCATCTATGTTCTAAATTCCAATGTATAAAGCCACTCCCCTTCACTTGGACAATGTGAGGAGTCATGGATATCTAAGTGGATCACTAATACAAGGTACAACGGTTTTCAACCATCCAAAGCTCCAAAGGAGAGGAGGACACTCAAAAAATCAATTATACTCAATGCAACTAGGGCATTCCTGGTTTTCATGTTTCCACAGTCAACTATTCACTACACAATCAATGATAATTCACTGAGAAAACAGACCTAAAATTGAATCAATTAGGTCTGCGCATCTTCTTGTTTAACGGAACTTCCTTGTAGGACACAACCTTCCCAGCTGTTTGACGCATCGGACGCCCAACAGAAGATCTTCGAGTTTCCCAAGGATCATTCGTTTCTTTTTTTACTTGTTGAGAAGGTTCACTTGATGTCTTTGGAGCACTTTCATCTGACATATCACATAAATGGGAGACAGCAAATTTAGCATCGTCAACCTCAAAAGAATCTTCAGTTGGTTCTGGATTCAAGGGCTTGAACCTTGCTGACTGCCTTCTCATACTTTGCCTGTTAACAATTCTCAAAGACATGTGACAGGATTTTAGTTCCGTCAATTATTCTCATTTGTTCAATTACTGCCATTCAAATCCAATCAAACAGGAAACTACATACAGAAGCATACCTTTTCTTTTCGGTATTTCTTTTAGCATTAACTTGTTCGGAGTTAGTTGGTCCTGAAGCTGCATGCAAACAAAATATGCGTCAGGGACCGATTAAATGAGAACACAGCTGAGTTAAGTTGAGCAGGATTACATGAAGTATCTTCTCTAACTTGTTCTTGATGAACATTGGATTCAAGTGATGTTGGTCCAATTTCATTTGCCATAGTTTCTTGAGGATGCAAGGCATCAAATTTGATTTCTTCCGCAAAATTGTCTTCAGCAGGTTCAGGTTTCTCAGCTTTCAACTTCACAGACTCCCTTCTCAAAGAATACCTGTTTGCATATTCGAGGGAGCCATATAAAGATGCCTTGTTCTGCAGTAAGCAATAGCCCAACTAGAGTTTCAGACAATACTCCTGTATAAGGCAAATTTAAATTCATACCTCCGGTTTTCAACCTTTTCCTTGGATGTTACTTGATTAACAATGTCAGGTGCAGCAGCTGCATGAGAGAAAGACCTATTTAAATGGATATCTATGCTAATTTTTGTACATATACAAACATGAAGTATGGCCATAGTAGTTACATTGAGATTTGGAAACTCTCCTCCTTTTTGCATGGCCAAGATTATCTACTTTGCTATCTTCTTGAAGTGATTGATTTGGTTGCTTACTCTGAGCTGCTGCAACCTAAAAGTAATTATGAAAAGCGAAAAAGTCACAGTGAGCTGGGAACACAGAAAAAATCAGCAGAAGAAACTAACAAGGTTTACATTTCTACTTTACCTCATTTCCAATACTTTCAGGCATCAAATTTTCTGTGTGCTCTTTTGCCTAATGTAGAAATATTTGCCAGTAAAAAACATAATTAAGCCTTTTGTACATGCTCACTTGGGAATAAATCAACTAGGACAGTGGATATGAGTTAAACTAACCGTCAATTCTAATTTCATAGCTTTTAGTATGCCATTTTTGCTTCCTAGTTCAAGCTGAAGTTCCCTTAGCTAGATGAAGACAAATTCAACTCTCAATCAATGAAAAGTAACAGAGAAAATTAAAACAGTAGCTGTTATATGTACCAATGGTTTTCAAGACTCACCCTCTGTCTACTAGAGTTAAGTTCCTGCATTTCATAGATTATTGAAAATACATCAGCAAAATTTGAATTATACCACTTAAGCATTCATTTAGCATATATCAGCACAAGAATAAAAAGTTTGACTGTTAAACCATTTGATCAGTACCGCCAGCATTTGGCTATTTGTCAGGGCAAGTTCTGCATTTTGTTTCCGTAGTTTCTCAAAATTGCTATGAGATTTTTCTAGCTCTGCTTTGCATGATTCTATAATTGAACTGCCAATACAAGTGAGCAGACTCCAGTTAGTGAAAAGAGTTACCAGCATAATTACATTGACCATAGATAGAAGACAGCAAAAACAAGATCTGGTTTACACAAAGGATTACTTTCTGTTAGCTACAAGCTTTATCAATGTTGCATTTTCCTGCAAAACAGATTCAAAATATCTATCAGTTAAAAGAAACAGAAAGTAAATAACCAAATGCCCTTAAGAAGAGAATTTTCTGCTAAAATAGTAGAAATGACAGGTTCAAGCTTAAATCATTCTCGTATCTTTTTTCTTCTTTTTCCTTATACACTTTCAATTTGACGCTGCTTCATCTCATGAATAGCGACCCTCAACCAATAATTATATCAACCATACAATGTATATACAAAAATCAGCCATCAAATTTGTCACCCTTATAGAATACACGTTAGAATACAAAATACACATTGAAAATAAGCTAAACAACACATGTATTTATACACAACTACTAATGATTTTCGGTGTGCATATAGCATTTTTGTAATTATATACCTTAAGAAGCTGAACAGTAGAGATGTCAGCTTCACCAACTGGCACAAACTGCTGTATCTCCGGCTGGTTTATCGGCTTTCCACACCTCTGTTGTTGCTGCTGCTGCTTCAAGTTAGTTATGTCAGCTAGCATTTTCTTCTGTGTACCTCCAACTCCCACTCCCACAGAAACCGAATCTCCCTTTACCACTTTGCCTCTCTTTGTTTTCTGACCTGAAACTCATTTCCAATCAATCCATCAAACAACATGAACATACCACACACTTAACACCTCAAAAATACCAAAGTTACATTCAATTTATAATTTTCTAAGTTGAATCTAGTAATCAGATGAATGCAGTGAATGAAAACTAATAGCTGTGTAGCGAAAATTACTATCCTTTAATGCGCCAAAAACGACTCAACTCATCAGAACGAGAATTAAATATGAGAAATGGGCACAAAGAAGAAAACCCTAATTGAAGATTGTGACTTCAGAGAGAGAGAGAAAACCCTAGAGGGGAAAGAAGATTCGTACCGGCTCCAACAACAACACTGCCGCCACGACAAGCTTCTGAATCTGAATGGACGGAGATGCCACCTTCCATCGGCGAAACCCTTCTCTCTCTCTCTCTCTCTCTCTCTCTCTCTCTCTTCGAATCGGATCGAAAGGAGGGAAACTCAAAAATCGAATAGTAAAAAATTTAATACGAACAAACGGCTCTCCGAACCAAATTCCGAACCTCTATCCGAACCTCTTCTAATCTCCCCATTTTAAAATGCTCAAGGACAATATCATAATTTGAAACGGATAAAGAAAAAATAAAATAAAATAATTTCTGAATAATTTTTTTTTTAAAAGAGTCACTCAAAACAGATAATTTTTTTAAAAAAATTTAATTTTTTGATAGAAATTATATTATTTAAATTTTAAAAATTTCAGACTAATTTAACTATTTCCTCTTAAAATTTTTTCCCATTTCATTTTTCTCCCAAACTAATGATTAAAGACTAGGAACCAACATATTATGGCCAATAGGGAGCTAACAATAACTATGGATGATAACTCATATAAATTTTGGATGATAACTTAATATTGAATATATGAGTTACGGATGATAACTTATATAAATTTTGGATGATAACTTAGTTGTCGGCTCCCTAATGGCTCCCTAACGTCGATTCGGTAGCATTATTCTATAATATAATTTCTAATAAAATATGAGTAATTTTTTTGTAAATATTTATTATTTTATTTTATTATATTAGATGACTTTTATATCTCATTTATTTAATAAAATTAGTTTCAATTTTATCCTTTAAAGTTATTTTTATTCAAAAATACTCCTAACATTTAATTTGATTTAATTTTATCCTCAAGGTTTATAATTTTAAATCTTGAAAATAAAATTAAATCAAATTAAACTTTAGGAGTATTTTTGAAAACGTTGACGACATAAACCATATATTTCCCTATGTTATATAGTTAGTTGTTGATTTTTTATGAGCAATGCTAGGTAACCAATAAAAATTCGGCCAATATCAGCCAACAACTTGAATTAAATGTTCTATTTCTTTAGGTTTTAGATGTTCTGTTTTTATGTTTCGAATGTTCTGTTTCTAAAGTTGGCTGATAGTTACTTTAGGTTTCGGATGTTATATAACTTTTATTGTGGACGTTCTATTAATAATGGTTATGAATGTTCTATTTTTTATTTGATGATTTATTGATTTGAAAATTATTGACCACCTATATATTTTTTTTTTTATACATAACATGGTTCTTTAATAATAAATTATAAATGTTACGTTTCCCAGTAGGAGTTTATATGCTAACATCTTATAAATTAGGTCCAGATTGTATGAATACCCGTAATAGGTTCATATTCGACGGATTAATTATCGTCAATACAATTAATGCAATTAAAACTTGTGATATTCTGACTTAATTATTATTGATCTCATCTTAATTAGCAGTTACGCACCATGTTATATATATAACTCATATCATTAGAAAATAGAAGAAATTGAAAGTCATAGCTCATAACTCATATCATTACAATAATGGAGAGTAATACCTCAAGAAACTCTGTTACTACAGTCACCTTCTTCTTCATGGCTTTTCTTTTAATCTTATCGTCAGGTTTGAAATAACCACATTCTCTGATTAATTTGTTTTCAATAATCTATATCATCATATTTCTCATTATTTGAGTTTATTTTAAGAATAAACATCTAAATTAATTCCGACCATTTTCAATTTATACGATATCCATCTTAACGATTTCGAAACTCAAACCAGCCATCAACTATGTAAAATTAGGTCTTCAAAAATGTTTAGAGATTAAGATTTACAATTGACAAATGACTTTTAGAGCGTGTGATTGAGGGCTGAGTTTTTAAATTTTTATGATAGAAAAATTTTCTGAAATAAATTAATCAAAAATTTTATTTTAAAAAAAAAATAAACGAAACTTTAAATACCGAAAACCACTTTTTTTTTTTATATTACACCCTAGTTCGCCCATTAAATAGGCTAAGATGTATTTTAGCCATACTAATAGGCGAACTTGGTGTCTTTGCACACCAAGTTCGCCTATTAGTATGGCTAATAACAACTTATTAGCTTTATAATATATAATATATTATATTTGTTTTATAAAGTTAATAAAGTTGTTAAATGTATTATATATATATATATATATTATTAGTATGTTTGACAAATATTCTTAAATAAAAATAGATGTACAAAAAAAAAAATAAGAAAAGAAATTTAAAAATTATAATTTACATTTTTATAAAAATATTTTAATATAATAAATGAATAAAAATATTTTTTATATTTTTATTTATATATTTTTTTAAAATATTTTTTATTTTGACAACTTACATAAGAGGTTTTAATTTCCGCCCATGTTAAAAAAGAGAACAAAAATAATAAAATTTTGAAAACGAGCCCAAATAGATAATTTTTGTATTTATTTTACTTATTAGGTAATTCTTATATTTATTTTGTTTATTTAAAAAAATTTATTTGGCAAAGACACCAAGTTCGCCTATTAGTATGGCTAAAATACATCTTAGCATATTTAATGGGCGAACTAGGGTGTAATACCAAAAAAAAAGTGGTTTTCGGTATTTAAAGTTTTATTTATTTTTTTTAAAAAATAAAATTTTTTATTAATTTATTTCAGAAAATTTTTCTTTTATGATAACCTCGTTCAAATTGAAAATGATAAAGGCCGAATTAAATTAATTTTGGTAAATGGATAATAACGCAGGTATGTGCTATGGAAGGGAGGGTGGAGTAGTGAGATTGCCTTGTCATGATGATTCGTATTGTAGACATGATTATGCAACTCGTGACTGTAAATGTGTAAATACTTTGTGCCAGCGTCCACCAAATTGTAATCCACCAAATTAAATACAATTTGATGAACTTGCTGCAAAAAATTATTAAGTTGTAATAAAAATAAAAATAATAATAATAATAAAGGGTCGAGAAGTGTCTCATTGCATTGCTGCTTTACTTGATCTACTTGGAATTTTATTATATTTGGGGTTTCATTTTCTTTCCATCTTATTAGTTTAAATTTAATATTATAGCTTGCATGTAGAATTAAACGTAGAGAGAATCGAGATTTTATGTGGAATCGAAAAATAAATTAAAAAGTAAAAATATGAAATCAAAGTAAGATTTAAATTATAAAATCGTCAAACATAATATTAATTTTGTAAAATCGTTTAACTCATTAAAAATCATAATATCAAAAGATTTTAAGAGTTTAATCGAGATTTTAGCTAGCATGTGTATCAGTGGAAGAGTTTTTTTTAATTCTATCCAGCTATGTCAATTTTAATTCATTAGATTAAAATGGTATAAAAAAATACTTAAATATAATCATCTTAGTGTAAATTTAATAGCTAAAAATTATTAAATAATTTTATATATTTGATTAAATTTTCTTTTTAATTCAACTATCAACACCAAAATTTAATTTCTTATTTTGTAATATTTTATTATTCTGCCGTGGAAGCTTGACTATTTCTTACCAACACTAATCACGATATTTTTTTCATGCACTATAAATTTCTTTAAAAAATTATTTTCTTAGAAGGAAACAACCATAAATTAATTTGGAATACAATAAAAAGCGTCATGCAAATTAAATGCGAGTTTAATTTTAATATATAATTATATAAAATTATTTTATATATACATCTAATTATGTAATGTTACATCAGTAAAAATAACTACCTTCTATATTAACTGCATGAATAATTATCCCAAAAAAATCTGATTTAAAAATAATTATTTAAAACATTTCATGGCATCAAAATTTAAATATTTAATTACTAATTTACTATTGTCATTTAATTTTATAATGTTAGGCATAGTTAAATTTTACACTAATTTATTCAATTATCATGTAATTGAAAAATTTAGTTCGACAATAACGTAATATTCTTCTAATGTTATTCATAAATCAAAATTAAATCCAAAATAAACAAAGTGTTTTTATATACCAATCTACCTTTTTTATGTTATTTTTTCAAACAGTTGGTGCATTTGATTATTTTTTAAGGAATATATAGAAAATTAATTAAAAGATAATGCAAAAATTGAATAAAAAATCGATCTTTAAACATAATTTTTCAATTACCAAATTTGGAGGATTGAATATCTCATTTTTTTAAGACAAACTTGCAAAAAATTATGGTAAAATATGATTTTCCCAATCATGTTTCCAGCATATCTCCCAATAAGCTATTACATCTTGTCAAATTAAGATCATCTTTAAATAGCAACATATCATTTCAAATTTTTTTTAAGAGCAATGGCATGTCAGATAATCAATAAAAATTCAACCAATATTAACCAATAACTTAAATTAGATGTTATATTTTTTAGGTTTTAGATGTTCTATTTCTAAGTTTCGGATTTTTTTTTAAAGTTGACTAATAATTGCTTTATATTTTGGATGTTTTATAACTTTCATTATGAACATTCTATAAGTTATGGTTATGAATGTTTTATTTTTTATTGGCTGATTATTATTTTAAAAATTATTGGTTGCTTATACTTTCTTTTTTTAAAGAATCAATTTGTGAAAAACATTTTTTTAGGTCAAGTGATAATTTATAGAGAATAATCATATATCTTCCTATTTTCAATAATGATCTAAATTACTTTAATTTTTAAATAAATACAATTAACTTTTATACACATAATTAACATTTTCTAAAATTTTGATTTATGAAATTTTACAAGAACAACTAACTGTGTACAATCACATAAGTAAAAATAATTAATTTTTAAATTAATTACTTTAAAAGTTATTTAAATGAATGAATTTTGTAAGTTATTTTATTAAAATTAAATTTTATTTTTCTATATAAAAATAAGAGTAAATAAATAAAAGTATATATGAAAGTTTTTTTAATGAACAAATGTATATATAAAAAATTCGAAATTCAAAATGGACACCAAAAATTATAATAATAATATAATACATAATTCATATAATCACTTTTGAAAAGAAAATAATGTGTCCTATTATCTATTTACTCTAAAAAAAAATTACATTGAATATTTGTTTGGGAAACAAAATCTGAGGGAATAATAAGTGAAATTCAAATGGCATTTGTCCACTCGAGATATTGAATTCGAGCCACTCCTTAAAATATTTTTGGTAAAAAAAAAAAAAAACCAAAATCTGGCAGAGCCTTACTCCATCTTGATTCCTTGGTGGACAAGGAAATGAACTCGCTTCTCTGGCATTCCAATTCCAACACTCAGCGCTTAAGCTACTATCTCAAATTTCAAATTTCCGAGTAACAACCACACTCGACGCTGCATTCTTCTTCGTTTCCGTTGCCATGGATATTAGGTTTCCATTCCCTTACTCCTCGGCGGAAACCGCAATGATCCGAGCGCTTCGCTTCCAAATTCTCAGCCCCGACGATCTCGTAATTCCTCATTCTCAACTCAAATTCATAATGCTTCTCACTTCTTACTTGAACGAACCACAATTATGTTGTTGTTGCAGAGGCGAATGTCTGTGGTTGAAATCAAGCGTGGGATTCGAGGGTTGAGTGACCGACGCCTCGGTACCGTTGATGAGAACATCGATTGTGACACGTGTGAGGCTGATATGGATCACTGCCCGGGGCATTTCGGTCACTTGGAGCTCGCTAAGCCAGTGTTTCACGTCGGTTTCTTGAATACGATCCTCGCCGTAATGCGTTGCGTCTGCTTCAACTGCTCCAAGATTTAATCCGGTCAGGTATCTTCTTCTTCTTCCATCACCACCTCTATTAATTAGTATTACTTCATTTCGCTACGTATGTGATTCTCAAGTAAAATGATTAGGGCTCTTATACGGTACATATGTATATAGAGAGAAAAAGAGTGTAAAGAACATTCTAATGTTTCCCTACATAAATAGCATATGTGTCAACACCACGTTCATCTCTGTATACAGTTGCATCTGTACGGTATACTTGGCCAAATGGTTATGTTATATCTAGATTCTTCTTTAGTTTTATACGAGTTAACCAACTTGCATTGATAAAGTGTTAGGACAAGAACATTCTAATGTTTCCCTACATAAATAGTATATGTGCCAACGCCACGTTCATCTCTGTGTATAGTTGCATCTGTATCGTATAATTAGCCAAATGATTATGTTATATCTAGATTCTTCTTTAGTTTTATACGAGTTAACCAACTTGGATTGATCAGGTGTTAGGACCTATGAGTTTACTATTGCAAATAAATCTTTGTGATTTTTATTTCTTAAGAACTTATTAGTCCATTACAAAATTCTTCATCAGGACCTACTTGTTTTATTAATGTTTAACTTTGTATGTGGAGGGAAGTGAATTGTGTGATGTGTACTGCTTTACGCAGAACAACTATAAGTTTAAGCTAGCTTTGAAGGTTACGAACCCAAAAAGGAGGATGGAAATGATGGTGAATGCTTGCAAAAACATAAGCAAATGTGAAGGTGATGACGCAGATTTTGAGGATCCTATTAGAGAGAGACGTGATGGCTGTGGTGCTCAGCAGCCGAAGTTCACCATTAATGGTTTGAAGATGATTGCGGAGTATAAAGCTCCGAGGAAAAGGAAAGAGACTCTTTCTGCTGAGAAGGTAATTGATTCATTCATTCAAGTTCTGAATTTCTAGTCAGTGCACTTCTATTTTGGTTACTAAAGAGACACTTACATAGTTGGCAACGTGTTAAATTAAATCCATTGAAGGTTCTTGGTGTTCTAAAAAGGATAAGTGATGAGGACTGCCAGCTGTTGGGCTTTAATACTAATTATGTGCGTCCTGAATGGATGATTTTGCAAGTTCTTCCAATTCCTCCTCCAGCGGTGAGACCTTCTGTTATGATGGACGAGGACTCTAGGATTGAGGCAAGTGTTAACTCTTCTCTAGCATTGTCTTAATGTATTCACAGTTTTTGCATGTCCCACAGGTTCTTAATTCAATGATGACTGGTAGCATTTTCAGAGACAATCTTGATGATCAATTGTGTTATTTTAATTACTGACTTCTTTTTGTCCTTATCGAATCTAGGATGACTTAACTCATCAGTTGGCCACGATCATCAGGCACAATGAGAATTTGAAGAGGCGTGAGAGTAGAGGATCACCTGCGCGTGTTATATCCGAGTTTACTCAGTTATTGCAGTTTCACATTGCCACTTATTTTGATAATGAGTTGCCTGGTCTTGCAAGAGTATGATATTTGTTCAGACACCCATATTAGTACTGATATAAGATATGCTTTTGTTATAATAATTAAATTTGGAAACTTTATAAAACATTCACAGGCTCGTCAAAAATCAGGAAGGCCTATCAAGTCAATATGTTGCAGGCTAAAAGAAGTTAATGGTCGAATTAGAGGACTGTTTGGGAAAAGAGTTGATTTTTCTGCTCGATCACTAATTACACCAGACCCCAACATTAACATTGATGAAGTGGGAGTACCATGGAGTATTGCTTTGAACCTTACATACCCAGAGACTGTAACTCCATATAACATCACAAGGTTGTCATTGGATATTCTTTTCCCCTTGCTTATCTTTTCAAGCATTTTGAACTGTTTTTAACGAAATAAAAAATTTGAATTTTAAAAAAAAAACAGGTTGAAGAAACTTGTAGAGTATGGACCTGATCCTCCACGTGGGAAAACTGGTGCCAAGTACATCATCCGTGATGATGGGCAAAGGCTGGATCTCAGATATTTGGAGAAAAGTAGCGAACTCCATTTGGAGATTGGAGACAAGGTATATGCTTTTAGACAATAACAACTTTAATTTTTTATGGTTTCTTTTAAAGCTTTTTAATATTTCCCAATTTTGTGGTTTTAGGTGGAACGTCATTTGCAAGATGGAGACGTTGTACTCTTAAATCACCAACCTAGTCGTCATAAAATGTCTATCATGGGGCACAAAATCAAAATCATGCCTTATTCAACATTTAGGATTAACATGTTGGTAACTAAACCATATAATGTTAATTTTGATGGGGATGAAATGAATATGCATGTTCCTCAGTCAGTTGAAACCAGGGCAGAGGTGTTGGAGCTCATGATGGTGCCTAAATGCATTGTGTCACCTAAATCAAATAGGCCAGTAATGGATATTGTCCAAGATACACTATTAGGATGCAAAAAAATCACCAAGAGAGATACCTTCATCACGAAGGTAATATTCAGTGAATTTATATATTACTGCAGTTTACTTAAATGTCAGGGTTCTTGTACGAGATATTCAAAGGTCTGATAAGATTTTTTCTTTTGTGTTGCTTTTTAAGGATGTTTTTATGAACATTCTGATGTGGTGGGAGGATTTTGATGGGAAAGTTCCTGCTCCGGCAATATTGAAACCAGAGCCATTGTGGACTGGAAAACAAGTTTTCAATCTTATCATTCCCAAACAAATAAATTTAACTGGGTATTCTAGCTGGCATGATGATATGGAAAGTGGATCATCAATAACTCCAGGGGATACTATGGTCAAAATTGAAAAAGGGGAACTGCTTACCGGAACTCTTTGTAAAAAGACACTTGGAGCATCTACTGGAAGTCTCATTCATGTCATTTGGTATACAGCTAGCTACATTATAAAATAATCAGGCAAATATTTCTACTTGAATTTACTAGCAGTGTTAGATTACCATAGTCCATTTACCTTTAAAATGTTAAGAGCGGTGGATTGTTCTTTCTCAATCCAGACTTAACTACTAGCAGCACTGTTAAATAATATTATAATGTCATAAACTGACTTCTGACATAGTTCCTTTCTTCTTGGTTCACCCCAACTAATTATTGGCTTGATTACAGGGTAGATGTTGGTCCTGATGCGGCTCATAAGTTTCTTGATCATACTCAGTGGCTTGTAAACTACTGGCTTCTGCAAAATTCTTTCAGCATTGGAATTGGTGATATAATAACTGTGAATACAGTGGTGGTGGCATATATATTAGCCCCACATCGTATATAACTTTGAGGAAGGGGGTATTGTATCCCTATATATAGGAACCTTATTTCTAAGGTTTAGATCATCCCAAACAATTGTATCTTTTCTATATTTACATATTAAAGGGATCAGCTACAAGTAGTGCTGACCGGAGACATAGGCAAAATTTGGCCGAACTCCGTTATCAATTGGTGTGTTCTTTCCTTTCTCTCTTTTATTGTTATTTGTTTATTTATTTGTGTTTTATTGTTAGTATTCAATATTTGTTGTTAGTGGGTTATTGGATAGAAATATTTGTAGAGTAATACTGTGGTAGTAGTTCTGTCTAAGGAGGTTGGAATTAGTGAGACTGGTTTCTCCCCTCCGGCCTTTCCTGGGAATTTTATTGTTA
>JASCZI010000125.1:30412-42539 GCA_036250425.1 Stylosanthes scabra
TGAAATAAATTGAAAATATAGGTTTTTCAAATCAAGCAGATGATTTTACTTCTTCTTCTTATTATTATTATTATTATTAGATGTATATTTATTTTGTTCAACTAAATCTTTTAATTTATATAAAAAATTATTTTAATGTCAAATAATTATGTGACTTCGAAATAATTTTTTATTTGTCATAAAAATAAATAATTTAATTGAATTTGATTAGATAAAATAAATATGAGTAATGCTAGGAAGCCAATGTTAGAAATCCATAGAGAGCCCATGAGTGTAATTAGAGAAATAGTGGATGGTAAAAGAAAAAAGAAAAAAAAAGAAAAAAAACATATTGACTACTAATTAGCTAACAAACTACGAACTCCCTAAATTTTCTCAATAAATATACATTTATTATTATTATTATTATTATTCAATAATACTTCAACCAATCCAAATGAGATCTAAAATCTCAAATACACTCTCTCTCCTATTCCAAACATTTAAAAAGAGAAAACCACACAAGCTATGATGTGACGCCTACATGGCTAGTTTCATTGCATCATCTTTTAGGGTGTGTTTTGTTTAGCGTTGGCATCATCAAACGTCCGTTTAATTTTCTTGAAAGTTTCACTTTTTTATTTGGCAACTTCTTCTTTTCTAAATGCAAACATGATTATGCACTTTAAACTCCCGTTCTCCGAACGCTACAAATTATTGCTTTTATGTTTACATTTTCACGTATTCCAAAACTACAAACTATACCTATTATGTCTTTTATTGTTTATATGATAAAATGGTTAATTTTTAATATTTTTCTCTAATATTATTATTTTATTTATAGAATTCTTATTACTGTATTTACGAAGTTATATCAATTAAAATTTTTTTTCTATCAGCTCTTTATTTTAAACGTATTATTGTTATTTTTTTATAACATGATTTATCGATTCTATTGGATATATCAATTAAACAAAAATAATTAATTATAAATAATAATAACAGTTAAAAAAGAGTACTAAAAATATTTGAAATAAAAAATACGATATAAAAAACATACTTAAAAATATAAAAAAAAGTTAAATATAGTTAAAATCGTAATATTATAATTTAATTTTATGTTCAGTTCAGTAATTCTTTTTCGAAAAGTGATTTTAACTTTTGTTATCCAAACAATATTCACTTTATCAAAATCAATTTTGTTATAAAGTTGTCAAACAAAAATTATGTTGACATAAACTCACTTCTAACTAAAATCAATTTTATAAAATTAAGTTTACTAAAACTTACGTTTGATAACGCCAATCCAAACACACACTTAAAAATTCAGTTGCCCCTTGCCGTAAACACACCCATCGAGTATGGGATAAAAGAGTCATTTAAACTCTCACAAAATGACAAAAATCTAACTACAACTTTTTCGTACTAGGAACTCCGGCGTTACCCCAAAGTACAGGCCACACCGGAAACGCTTCCTATATTTTTTACGGATCAAATTAATTCAATGTATGTAAGATGAGACATGGGCATGTTTTACGGATCAAATTAATTCAATGTATGTAAGATGAGACATGGGCATGGAATAATTAAAGTGGGCCGATGCCGATTGACATGGATTGGGAGTAAGTGATATACTGATATCTAACGTCAATACCAAAAAATATATAATGTGTAATATATAAAAAGTTAACGAAAAATTTTATATATCTCATTATTGAATATAGAAAAATTTAAAAACAAGACATACCGCAAGTAAAATAAATGAGATGGTTAAAAAAAATTCAAAACAATTCATGTATTATTATTATTTAAATTTTTACTACTCTTTTTTATATTATAAAATAAAATAAGTGGGTATTGTTACGGACCGGCCCAATAAGGCCCAATCCATTAAATCAATAATCAACTTACTTGGTCCATAAGTCAAGGATCAAGCTAAAAGATAAAAGATCAAGCTAAAAGAGGAAAGGTTCGATGAGATCATGAAGAGATCTCATCCGAATCTTAACCACCCGCTACTATATAAGCAAGGGGCAACACCCCCTCAAGGTACGCACTCTCTAAACCCTAACCTCCCATATTAGCCCTAGAATACTCATAATTTTAATTCTGGGATTCTAGTGCTATTCTCTCATCATATCAATCACCTTCTTCGGATCCAGTCCTCAGACTCTTCCGAGTGCTTCCCCTCGAAAGAAACACTTTCTCTCTCTCATTCTCATTGCCCAAACAAAGATTAAGCCGAATCACTCTCAATTACAAGGATCGAAGCGATTATTTGATGCCGACAAGCTTTGAAATTCTATGAACATCCCAGTATGCACAGCCGCCTACAACCTTGCGGCGCTCTCATCACACACACGCGTCGCCCATGGCCAGTGGACACATACTGTCCATGTGTATGGATTTTTTTCATTGTCCATACTATAGACGCTCCCTCAAATAAAATATTCTTTATGGTTTATACAATAAAGTATATTTTGGGAAAAAAAAATGGACACTTAACTCTTTTCCATATTTCCATCAATTTATTTGTAACTATTTTTAGAAACCAGAGCAAATAAAGAACTTGAGAGATAAAGGAGCAGCCTAGCTACCACTATACCAAACTAATCATCATTATCATTATATTATACTATAACGCAAGGAATTTGGCGCCAAAAATGCTGATATGACATATTCTAGTGCCAAGACAATTTACGATTCTCTTCCTTCAATTATTTTAGGTAAATAATTTACATTAATTAATTATATTAATTATAGACATAAATCAGAGCATTAATTGTATTAATTGAAAATACAAATTGGTTGGTAATTTATGTTAATTGAATTACACATTAGTATTTATTACATTAAATATGTCAATTATATCAATTATTTGATGTGATTGGAATAAATATTAATTATTTAATAGAGATTTGCTATCCTATATCCTCAGGACACATGATAAGAATCATTTATTGAGCTTATTAATTATAAATAGGATTTTGTTATCCTATACCCTAAGGACACATGATAAGAATTATTTATTGAGTCTATTAATTGTGAATCTTTATGTTATTTAGAGTATCTCTAATTGGATGTTTTTTGGGTATCAATTTTTATTTGAAATGATTAATGAACTGAATTGATATTGAGTTATGCATTGGAAGGAATAGGGAAAGTGATACCAGTATCACTAAGTTGATACCGTATCACTTTGAAGAAATGCCAATTAGGATGTGCCATGTGTAAAACTCATTAAATGCAGGTTAATTAAATAGTATTATGTGGGACCCAAATTGATATTAAATTAAAACTAAGCATTAGACCAATAAATCTCATATTTATCTCAAATCATATATGGTCCCACAAATACTTACATGACATTTTGTGAGACCCAAAATAAATTTAAAAATAATACTAGCATTGGAGATGTTCTTAATAACTATTTGGTCATACTTAATTAATATGATTCTTTCTTATTTAACAATAATTGTTAAATAAGAAAGAATCATATTAATTAAATATGACCAAATAGTTATTAAATAACATAAAGATTCACAATTAATAGGCTCAATAAATAATTCTTATTATGTGCCCTAAGGGCATAGTATAGCAAAATCTTTTAATAAATTAGGGATTATAATCTACTACATTATATTTGGTGTATTTGTTTTTGGCTGTAATATGGGAATGTAATCGATCTACTACATTATATTGGGTTTTTTTTTTTCCACACATTTTATAAGTTTTTCATTCCTTTCAATAAATGGTAAAAAAAGATTAAAAGGTAATAATAATGTTATATTTTTATGTTAGCATGCTTTTTTATTTTCTTTTATTTTTTTGTATTGTCCATAAAATTTTTTCTTCTATAACATGAATCAATTAGGGAATATAATCTAAATATAATGGAAATAAATCAATTATAGATATAAAGATGAAATATGTAAAATTGAGAGAAATGTTTTTAAAATAATACATAAATCCTAAAGTTTAAATCTTAGACATCTATTTAAAGAAATAATCAATCATGAAATTATATTAAAAAACTGAAGATATAATAATTAATGATTTTAACCAATATAAAATAGGAACTAAATTTTCTACATAAATGTTTGAATAGAAAGAAATAAATTCCGGCGCTTAGTGATAAGACGTATTTTGATTAAATTTTTCGAATTATATCTTATTTAAATGAAAATCAATAATGATCCATGGATATATAATAGGAAAAAGGTATTATAATTAATTAGATTTTGGTTTGTCTTTTTATGAGAAGAAACTATTAAGAGAAGTAATAAGGATATATTGTAATTATATAAAAATTAGGTGCAAAATTAATGATATAATACATGTTTAATTTTCAAATTGATTTTAAAATGAATATCGATGAGTGATTATATATAAATTGATTTTGATTAAAACAATGTGTTGTAATTTATAACATGGGTATTTTCCTTTTAATTTATAATATATATCTCTATTTTATAATTTTATTTATAAATTATAATTAAATAGTTTCATTGTCACATGTGAATTTATATTAATCATATACGAAAATGTAATACAAATTCACATATTTTTAGTCATTATAAAATCTTTTTTAAAAATATAATGTAGGATAATAAAATATATACATATTAAATAGAATAGTAAAAAATAAATGTAAAAAATACTAACAAAAATGTAAATTGGATAAATATTTCCTATACATTAAGAAATACTAATAATTATTTCTCATTAAATTTGATATTTTCATTTATTAATTTTTCAATGTTTGTATTTTTCTGCACTTATTTTTCTACTTAAAATAAATATTTATTATTATTATTAGTAATAGTATAAAGGATTACTAGAAGTTAACCAAAGACTATTAAAACATCATGTGTAACATTGATTAATAAGTATGATAATTGAGAAGACACATTCTTGCGCACAAAATAAAAATTATATATGTTTAATTTTTTAAATGTGCAAGTCATAAATTTTATAATACTTCTAATAAAAGTTTTTATCTAATTACCACTAGAATAATTGGTATTCCTTGATATATACTTTCCTCTATAAATATATTTAAGAATAATTAATCATGAGATTTAATCGAAAAGATGATAATGAAATAATTATATTTTTAATATGGCAAGTTACTAGAATATTCTATTCACATTTCAATATTATTAAATTACACCAAAACCAGATAAATGATCAGATTACACAGTTCTCAATATACTATGGAATTCGTGGCAGAGTGTAGGGATTTGGTGAATCTGTGCCACTCTGCCACGGATACAGAGATGCATGAATAAAATTTGGAGGAATCCGGGTATTATGAAATCAAGTAAAAGGGATCTGTGGCAGGGTGCCACAGATTCAGGTTCGTGGAGCCACTCCTATAAATACCAAGTGGTGATCCTTGGTGAGGATGAGCGGCAAGCTAAGATGACGAAGGCGGAGGACGGAGAGCGGGACATGAGGCGACGAAGCAAAGCGAGCTGGTTGGGAATGAGTGGATTATGCAATTATTAAAGGAGTTTGGCCGACGATACTTTTACCGGTGATAGTCCTCTTGCACATCAGCCGGGTTAAAGTACGTCGGACCGTTCTCCATTAAATAACCATTGCTGAGATATGGTCACCTCAGTTTAATGGTTTAATACCAGGTCAATATTTACACTTTCATAGTTTATTAACGATGAAAGTGTAATGTACGAAGTTTTTTTTTTGGTCTATTGTAATAATTTATGATTCCGTTGGTGTTGTTTAATTTGCATTTGTTGTTTGTAAAATAAAAATTACATAGCAAAATATGTACGAAGTCTTTTTTCAATTAACTTTTGGGTTCGCTTAATTATTTATATTTTCTTTTTTACGTAATGTAGATAATGCTTTAAAGTTTCGAAATACATAAATATAAAACGTAAAACATTAAAAATATAAAACATAAATACATTAAAAGTAAGTATAAGGGCACACAACTCTATTAATTCATAAATATGTTCATAAATACATCAACAGATAACGCTTTGAAGTTTCGAAATACATAGTGTAGTGCGTGAAATAAAATACATGAATAAAAATGATGAAAGAATCCCTAAGTCAAGATAAATCTCATGGTGGGACCAAAATAAATCTCATGCCCAAGCCAAGATAAATCTCAAGCTCAAGAGGATTCTTGGGGTACTCGTAAAATGATACTACGCCATATATATCTGGCGTAAGCTCATGTCGGTACATGTCTCCTTCTAAACCCCAAATCCTAAACCACAAGTCCTCCGTCATTCGCAGAGATGAAAAGCAAAACACATCTCTCTACCTTTTTTGTAACTTCTCAAGAACTATTCTCTCTCTAACCTTTCTCTCTCTTTCTCTCTTTAACACTACTCTCTCTTTCTCTCCTTCACTCTGAACCCATGCCACCCTGCCATGGATTTATATAGAATTTACGTCACACTGAATCCGTGGCACCTTGCCACGGATTCCTCCAAATTTTATTCATGCATCTCTGTATTCGTGGCAGGGTGGCACGGATTCACCAAATCCCTACACCCTGCCACAGATTCCATAGTATATTCGGAACAGTATAATCTGATCATTTATCTGATTTTGATGTAATTTGATAATATTAAAATTGTAATGGTGTAATGTGGCAACTTGCCCTTTTTAAAAATAATTTTGACATAACTAATTTTGGTGGCTTAACTAGGATATAAATAAGTATTTTCCGTACATCGCATCGGCACATAGAGAAAACCACAAATTTAAATACAAATAAGCATTTATTATATTAATTTTATTGAAAGTTTAGCTAGGAAAGTAATTTATATTAAGTATATAATTGAATACATATTAGCATTTATTAAATAATTGTTTTTAAATAATTAATCAATAGATGATTGATATTATATAATGATTACATCATATAATAGGCAAATATGCTGACATGGTCCATATTTTGGTGTAGTTTTCATGTGTTTCTCTTCTAAATATTATTTTAGAAAGTATATTATTTATTAAATGATAAAATTTGCTATAATTAATTATTGTGAGGTTTGTCGATAATTATAATATTATTGTACATCATATTTTTAAATAATTAAATTAATTATTTCTTATATCTTAAACAATATATAGAATGTTTTATTAGTGTTTATTTTAGAGCAAAATTTAATTTCATAGAAATGTATTTAATATATTTGAGATTGTTGTACTTATTTTGAATTTCTTTCTTAAGATTTAATATATATTAAAATATATCATATATAGTTAATTTTTTTAAAATTTGTAAGTCAATTTTATAGTACTTCTAATAAAAAACTACAAAAAAAAAGAAAAGCAATTGGTCTTCATTAATATATATGGGTTACCTATTCACTAACAAAGTATTACCAATACTCCTTGAGAATCTTTGAAGCACTTTTTGTATATATTTATTTAAAGAAAGAATTAATTACACGATTTAATTGAAAAGGTTATAATAGTACTATTATATTTTTAACATAATAAATTCTTTTTACTATGTTCACCAAAAAAATTCCTTTTACTTCATGTATTTAGAAAATAATTTTGATATAATTAATAAGAGAATACTAAATATACAATCGATATAAATACATGGTGTTTATAATAATAAAATTATGTTACGAGTGCATAAAAAAAATTTAGTTTTCAAAATATACAAAAAATATATATTTCTCGTGCATCGCACAGGTACATACACTAATTCTTATTATACATTATCTTTTCTTTTTTTTAAAAAAATATATTAAAATCCATTTATTATATTTTTTTACTTAATATATATAATCCAAACATTCTATTAAAATTTATTTTTATATTTATTTAATTTTTATTTTTTTATATTCATTCATTATTAAATTAACTAATTTTTTAATTATAAAAAATTATTAAAATAAACAATATATTTTATTAATAGTTTATTGAAATTTAGTTTATTAACTAATTAATTATTTAAAATTATTAAGAGCATCTTCAATGAGATGTTTTATGAGTATCAATTTTTATTGAAATGATAAATGATCTGAGTTGATATTGAATTATGCATTGGAGAGAATAAGAAAAGTGATATCGGTATCACTTAGTTGATACCGTATCACTTTGAAGGAATACCAATTAGGATGTGACATGTGTGAAACTCATTAAATACAAGTTAGTTAAATAGTATTATGTGAGACCTAAATTAATATTAAATTAAAACCAAACATTAGAATAATAAATCTCATACTTATCTCAAATCATATATGGTCCCACAAATACTTACCTGGCATCTTGTGGGACCTAAAATAAATTATGCTCTAAAATAAACCCTAAACATTCTCATCCGTACGGTAAGGTTGGTAAGATTTAAGTATATTGTGTCCAAATTTGGTATATTTTAGAGCATCTCCAATAATGCATTTTTTGAGTATCAACTTATATTAAAAATACAAATGAATTGAATTGATAATTTGATATGCATTGGAAGGAAATTTGAGAGTGTTATCGGAATCACTAAGTTGATACCGTATCACTTGTATAACTCATTTAATGCATGTTAATTTAACTTTAATAATAGTATTGTATGGGGTTCAAATTGATATTAAACTAAAGAGAAAGTTTAGGAAGCCCATAATTTGTTAGCCAATAAGTGGTCAATAGGTTTTTTCCTTTTTTTCTCTCTCCTCTTTTACCACCTATTATTTTCCTAATTACACTCATTTGCTCCCTATTAGTCCTCTAATATTGGTTCGTAATATTACTCTAAACTAAAACTAAGCATTGGAGATGCTATCTCAAATATAATATCAAATGAGATATGATTCCACAAATGCTGAAATGTCATTATATGAGACCCAAAATGATATTAAATTAGAACTTATCATTGGAAATGCTCTATGTTTATACAAATATGTAACAAATAATTAAAATGAATTTAATTAACAAATTTATGATCGCATTGAATTTTTATGATTAGAAAGTTACACAGAAATTTTAATACTTGATATTAGTATTAGCAGCGTGTTTGCTCGCGCGATGCGCGGGAATTTGGATTAAAATGTTGTTATAAATTTTGTTGACATTGTTATGAAATTTTATTTAAGTAAATATGGAATTGTAATGTAATCTTTCCGTGGTGTAAATTTTTTATTTGGTGGCAAACTATATTATTTACATAATCTTCCTATGATGCATTTCTTATGTTTAATTTTTTTTAATAGGTAGCAAACCACGTTTGTCAGATTAATCACATAATTCAATTGACATGCAACAATTTTATTATTTTGCTTTGTTATTATTGGTTAAAATAGAAAGCATAATAAGTCAAATATGAAAGCTTTAACTTCCTCCTATTTAGCATCAGATATATATAAAACATGGAAATTGTTTCCAATAATTTTCATCCATTACAAAAGAAAATCTTCTATATGCTTAACAAGGTGACTATGCATATAGTTCCTTTCAAGAGTTTGACATTAAATGACCTAAAAGTATAACCTTCAAAAAATAAAATACTAGCAAAATACATGGATCAAAATACATGTATCAATTGCGTGAAACATGCTGCATAAATATATATCTCAGAAAAAGCTAGTTACATTAATTTTTTTGCTGCATTATAATATTCAGATCTTTCGAGCTACGACCGAACTCTTGAATAACATTTTGTAACCCTGTTGCTGTTATCAACGAAAACAATAATTATCATGATTTGCCTTTTTAGATTAAGATTTTCTTGAACTGTGATAATGTATTCGGATATATTTTTAAGAATAATATTTCATAAAAAGCAATTATATAACTACAACGTTGGGAGTGGTTATGTTACCTGTTTGCAATTTCCATGGATACGTTGATCGTCATTTCTTGAAGTGTTCAGGTTGAAACAGAGACGAACAATCTATGGGATGACTCCTAAGAATGTTTCCACTTCTACTTTGTCAATGCATATTGCGTTGATGAATGTCAGAAACGAAATCAAATTTGTGACCTATGGAGAATGTTGAATTTTTTCTCTCTCTCTATGAAAATGCCTATAGTTAGATTCCTCTAACTTTTGGGATTCTAATAGTGTTGGTTGCCTCTGATATGAGGATTATGAAAAATGATTGGTAGGCCTAAAACTTAAGCCTAATTATAAACCTAATTCTAATTAGAGAAACTTTTACATTTTTTATATTTTTAATATTTTTAAAAACTACATTTATGATTGAATTCTTTATCATATTAAATATTAGGCTTATAATTAGACTTAAGTTTTAGGTTTCTCTATCACAACTATGCAGATTATGTAGTAGTGTTTATTGCTTGTTTATTCATATATCATAAATAATTGTTTTATCAAAAATAATTATTTTTTACTAATATTTATTTTTGATATTCTTGAGATATAATTTACTTTTTATTGATTAGTTCTTAACTAATGGAAAATTCCCATTAATCTTAATTCATATATCATAAATAATTCTTTTATTATAAATAAAATTTTTTCTAATATTTACTTTTAGTATTCTTGAGATTTAATTTATTGTTTTATTAGAATTAGTTCTTAACTCATGAAAAGTTTCTATTAATCTTAATTCATATATAATAAATAATTATTTTTTACTAATATTTACTTTTGATATTCTGGTGATTTAATTTATTTTTTATTGGAATTAGTTCTTAACTCTTGGAAAGTTCGCATTAACCTTAATTCATATATCATAAATAATTATTTTTTTATTAATATTTACTTTTGATATTCTCGAGATTTAATTTATTGTTTTATTAGAATTAGTTCTTAATTGATGGAAAGTTTCTATTAACCTTAATTTATATATCATAAATAATTATTTTTTAATAATATTTACTTTTGATATTCTTGAGATATAATTTACTTTTTATTGATTAGTCTTAACTCATGGAAAGTTCCCATTAACCTTAATTCATATATCATAAATAATTCTTTTATCATAAATAATTATTTTTTTTCTAATATTTACTTTTAGTATTCTTGAGATTTAATTTATTGTTTTATTAGAATTAGTTCTTAACTCATGGAAAGTTTTTATTAATCTTAATTCATATATCGTAAATAATTATTTTTTACTAATATTTACTTTTGATATTCTTGAGATTTAATTTACTTTTTATTGGAAGAGAAAGTTTAGGGAGTTCATAGTTTGTTAGCCAATAAGTGATCAATAGGTTTTTTTCTTCTTTTCTCTTTCTTTTTTTACCACCTATTATTTTTCTAATTATACTCATTAGCTCCCTATTAGTCCCATAATATTGGTTCCGTAACATTACTCTTATTGGAATTAGTTTTTAACTCATGGAAAGTTTTTATTAAGCTTAATTCATATATCATAAATAATTCTTTTATCATAAATAATTATTTTTTTATTAATATTTACTTTTGGTATTCTCGAGATTTAATTTATTGTTTTATTGGAATTAGTTCTTAAGTGATGGAAAATTTCTATTAACCTTAATATATATACCATAAATAATTATTTTTTACTAATATTTACTTTTGATATTCTTGATATTTAATTTACTTTTTATTGGAATTAGTTCTTAACTTATGAAAAGTTCTCATTAACCTTAATTCATATATCATAAATAATTCTTTTATCATAAATAATTATTTTTTACTAATATTTACTTTTTATATTTTCGAGATTTAATTTATTGTTTTATTGAAATTAGTTCTTAACTCACGGAAATTTTCCATTAACCTTGATTCATATATCATAAATAATTGTTTTATGATAAATAATTATTTTTTACTAATATTTACTTTCCATGAATTAGCAAAATAAAAAATGCTTATCAATAGAGCTGCCACTTGTCAATCATTTATTAACTGTTATCCCATTATTATTATTACTAGAGTATTTCCCGCGCGTTGCGCGAAGTATTAAATTGATATGCATATTTACTTTTAATTTTTTTACAATATTATATAAAGAAGTAAAATACTTAAGATCAATAATAGATTTGTTACGTCTTGTTTTCTATATTATTCTTTTACAAAACCTAAATTAAGAAAAATGTTGTTCCTTTTTTCTATATAATTTTTTTTAAGTTACTAAATTATATTGTAATTACTATATCATATTGTATTTAATCAACTCACTAAATTAGACAATTGTCAATTAAATAATATTTTGATTAAAAAGAA
>JASCZI010000126.1:31487-71698 GCA_036250425.1 Stylosanthes scabra
CGCACTTCTGGCCGTGAATGTTGTTCCTAAAGTGTTACTTGGTTTTGAATGTATTTATTTATACCCGTTTATAAATCACAATCGTTTTGAGTGAATATGCAGGTTATTGGAGCATATTTTGAGAAACTTGGGTCTACAAGCTTTGCTGTGTACTCGATTGCAGTGACTGATGCACAAAATAGGACTTGGTTTGTGAAAAGAAGGTTTATTTCTTTCTTTTACTTTTTATGATAGTGGTAGTAGTGCTTAAGTTATCATTTTTCACTTAGATTATTTTACAAAATAACTTAACTAGAACTGGGTTAATAAAAGGCCAAATGTCTTTACTTTTTTGGGGTCTAATATTTCTTTTTTGAACAATTTAATTGCATTAAGTATAATAAATATGTTCATGTCTTATTTTCTTTTGGTTTGACTATGCCGTAATTTCTTTTGGACTTACAGATATAGGAATTTTGAACGACTACATCGACATCTAAAAGATATTCCCAATTATACATTACATTTGCCTCCAAAAAGGATATTCTCGTCAAGCACAGATGATGCCTTTGTACATCAACGCTGCATTCAGCTTGACAGATATCTCCAGGTTTTTTATTCTGTGTCTAAAAAATGCAATTTAAAGACATAGTTAACCAATAAATAAATAAATATATCGACATAGTTTCCTTTTGTATGTTGTTAATCTCCTTGCTTGAATTTTTTGGTATTGCCTCAGGATCTTCTCACAATAGCTAATGTTGCTGAGCAGCATGAAGTATGGGACTTTTTCAGTGTTTCTTCAAAGGTGAGCATCTTCTTGAGACTTAATTTCATAACGGGTGACCTCTATATATTTTCATTTGTTACTTTTGAATGTGGAAACCGGCATTCTAACAAGCTATCTTTTGTTATGTATTACCCTTGAAGAACTACTCTTTTGGGAAATCTTCTTCAGTGATGAAAACATTGGCAGGTATTTGGCTCATAGTTCTAACATTCTGATTTAGTGTCATGCTGCAGTTCAAATTCTCTGATGGTAGTTATTATGAATGTCATACCATTTTCTCATTCAAAATCATTGCTGTCCTTGTTTTTAAATTTTCAGTCAATGTAGATGATGCTGTGGATGATATTGTACGCCAATTCAGAGGGGTTTCAGATGGTTTAATGAAGAAGGTTGTCGGTTCGCCATCCACCATGAATGAAGGTTCTTCTACATACACCCCCGGGAGCTTGCCCTGGAATGCAGATGAAATGGATAAAAGCATTTCCCAGCAAAGCAATGCGGAAAGCGTGTTAAGCTCTGATAATGAGGAAAGTCTAAAGAACAGTAATTTTGGCAGCGAGAATATTGACAGGGAAGTAGCCCAAGATAGTGGGTGGCATTCCGACAATGAATTGATCTCAAAGGATTACCGGTCACGAGTAACAAACCATGCTGAAGAGTCTGTCAACTTGGATGTGGATAGAAAGCATGATATGATAGTGGAAGCCAGGGTTGGCAGTGACGTTCCAGTTACAAATTTCACTCTAATTCAAGATAACTCACAGGATCCAGTTGGAATGCCACCAGAGGTCTGTGCAGTTAGTTGACTATGCATTTGTTTTCTGATTTTACATGTCATACTTCAACTTCTGATTCAAATAAGGGTGCTTTCTGTTTGTGTTTCCATTTTCTGTTTTTTTTTTTTTCATTGTTTTCTGTTTTCTAGTTTTTCTGAAGAAAAAATACTGAAAATGGAAACGCAAACTGAAATATATTGTTATCTATGCTGCAAACTAGATGGGGTTCTCTTTCTCTTCAAAGGATATTGGATAAATGTTCATAATATTGCATTTTTTTTGCAGTGGGCGCCACCAAATGTTAGTGTCCCTATTTTGAATTTGGTTGACAAGATATTTCAGCTTAAGAAACGAGGCTGGCTAAGGTACACTGCACTATATATTTGCTCTGTGTTTTTGAGTTGTTAATTTGATCTTATTCCACTATGCAGAAAGTCCTGTTGGTGATGTTGCTTCATGTTCTTTTCTAGTATGCAATCAATTATAATATTCAATGTTGCATCCTGTTGAAAACAAGAGTCACTCTTAGAGACAGCTTTGGATATTCGAATGCCTAGTTCCTTATGATTTTATGAAACCTTCTTGCTGTAGTGATTTGTTCCTGCGAACTCATTACTATTACACTACTTTGGTACAACTTAGTGATGATTAGTCAATGGAATGTTAGTATGGTGATGTTATTATCTTGAATTTTAATTTTAAATTTTATTTTTTCCCCCAATTTGAAAAGAAAATTTTATCATAAAGTGCTAATTTTAACTTCACTTTATTTTAATCTCCGCTTTATCCTTGCCCATTCAGCAAGTTTTAACAACCATTGTAATCTGTCATAAGTTGGTTCTTGACGGCGCTATGTGGATTTGACTACACAAAAAATTAAGCATTCTGATGGTGCTGATTGGTTTATTTTTACAGGACTTGAAGTTGCTAATGTTATCATCTTGTTTCATGCAGAAGACAGGTCTTTTGGATATCGAAGCAGATATTACAGTTAGTGATGGAAGATGCTATTGATGACTGGCTCTTGAGACAGATTAATTGGCTTCGGAGAGAGGACACTGTTGAACAAGGGATTAGATGGATCCATGATGTAAGAGTTGAGCCTAAACTTCTACATTTTTTAAAAAAATTCGAGAAAAATATCTCTCACTGAACTCCAAAGATATCTTATAAACAATCTTATACTATAGAAAGGACCAAGAAAAATGATAAGGTTCCCTTTAAAAAATACATAATTGCTATCTGCATCACCATAAACCCTAAACCCGAAATATATTTGGCGTTGATAAAATTATTTTAAAAAATCAAATAGAAATTGAAATAAAAAACTTAGCATTATTAGAAATTGAAATATTCTGTTTGTTCCGAAGAAAATAATTTGCTATTCCTTTTTTAGCATGACTCAGAGACTGCTGATCAAGGGATAAATTCTGATGCTTAAATATCTGAATAATCTTCAACACACATCAGTAAAAGTTAATCTCATTGACATTGGCTTGTGCAATTGTGTCACATTGTGTACTTATGCTTTCAGATCCTATGGCCCGGCGGTACCTTCTTTTTAAGAGTAGAGGCTCCTCAGATATTTAGTAGTGGAATTGATCAAAAGCCTTCTCAAACAACAAACAGATCTGGTGGAACCAACCTCACAAAACATGGGTCTGGTTCTTTTGAGCAAGAGCTCGAGGCTTCTCGTAGAGCAAATGACGTCAAGAAACTATTGTTTGGTTAGTTATACTCTTTACTCTCCTATGTTCATTTGCACTGATTTATTTGTTGTAATTACATTGCAAATGGTCTAGTTTTCGGCTATAAGATTGCTTCAATATGCTTTCTTTTTATACAAAACCGATTACTTCTCCGTGTTGTAGTATTGAATGGAACATATAAAAGCTAAACTTGCATGCATTGCTCAAATGGCATTGCTGTAATTAATTATTTAATTTAAAGCATATCCAGTGATTTTATTCTCTGTTCTGGAAAACGTTGCAGTTTAGTTGAATCACCAGACTGACATATGGTGTTGTTACCTTTGTTCTTACTAGATGGAGCGCCGACAACTTTGGTCAGTTTGATCGGGCCGAAGCAGTATAGACGATGCGCCAGGGATATATATTACTTTACTCAGGTTAAAATCGAATCCCTATCCATTTCACTTGCTGCATTATTCACTTGGTGCTGATTCTTGTGTTTATTTTTACATTAATCTTTGATTTTATAGACTGTAAAGTTTTTCTGCTAATCTAAAACCATTCTGCTTCTTTTCATCGTAGTCGTCTGTATGTGTGAGGCAACTTGCTTATGCAATCCTGGAACTTGTACTGATCTCTGTCTTCCCCGAGATGCGGAACGTTGTCAGAAGTGTTCATGAGAGCATGCATCAATAACCTTTTATAGAGTTTCCTTATAGCTTGCAGCATTTGTTGTGTGCATATGTTGTAATATGACATGAAATCCATGGGGTTTGGAAAGAGACAACATCTTTGGATGTCTGGTGCCATTGATTTTATGCTGGCTTTGTTTAGTGATGTCCATTTCAGATGCAAGAACATGAACCTTGGATGGTATTTTTCCGGGGAATGTTTTTTTGCATCTATTTTCCAACTGTACAAAAACTTAGGTTTAGAATGCTGTACATAAAGCAATCGTTTTATGGATGCATTACCCCATTTCCATGGGGATTTTGTATTGGTATATAGAAATGCATTCTTTGTTTCTTTATCTTTGGAGGCCCTTATTTATTTATTTTCTTCCAAGTCTAACTACTAACTTCTAATCTTATTAGTTTCATGAAAGGCTCTAAACATGTATTTTGTGTTCATATATGTGTAAAAAGTGTCATCATAATTGTGTCTCAATAAACAAACGGTGTACACCTAATACCAAAAAAAAAAAAAAAAAAGGTGTACACTTACCATTGTGTCTATATGAGTTGAGTTTGAACTTAATTTTTTAAAGACACCAAACAAACCAAAAAAGATAACACACGAATAACAATTAATATTGGTGTACACATAAAACACATAAACACATTCTAATTAATTACTCCCTCAAGTGAAAAAGATTTATGTGTTTATGTGTACATCTAACAAAACCGTACCAATAAACTCCTACAACACCTTAAAAACATGAAGAAATACCGAAATGTCTAAATCTAACCCACCACAATACATTAGTCAGGAAATTTCACCAAAAGTAGCTCGACTAACAACACCAATAACACCATTCCTATTACTTTGGTTCTTCTCTCCTTAATTTCACACTCACAACCAGATCAAGCAACTCCCATTTAATATATCACTATGAAATTCAATCCCAGCAACACTTATCACCTTACAAACATGCACTTCTTGATCTGCAACAAACCAAAAAACTACCACGAACTCGTAAAACTCCTTCCGACAAAACGATCAAAACACCTTAATAGAATTTGCGATCTATATGTGCTAACACTAAGTTATCACACTTCACCCACATCTACACTAAACCAAAATCGGTTGTTAGCTCCATCTTTGACCCCAAATCCTCTTACACCCTTAAAATGTTAGACAAAATCACTAACCACCTTTACTTCCTTATTTCTTTGACATTTTCAGTCAACTCTTCATCGCCTTCTCGCTCTGTTTCGCTTGTCTTCTTTTCAAATCTTGAGCTTCATTTAATTCCTTTAATGTAAACATAAAGTTTTCGTTACCGTAAAACTACTTGGTAGCATTTTAAAATTGACTTCATGTGTTAAATTAGTTAAACTTGAGTTCCAATAAGTTCAATTCATTAATTTCTGAGTTGACTTAATAAATATATATAATTAAATTACTTGTTATAAATTAAATATTTACATTAACACATATCTTATTTATTTTATATTTTTAATTTATATAACATTCATCTTTATTAGACGTGTGATAGTATTAGTAATCAATAGCTTTTTAAACAACAAGTCAACAATCTCATTCATCATCATGTAGTTAGTATACCATTTTAAATGATTTATTCTCTATTATTTTAGATAATTTATTTTTTATTATTTTGGATAATCTGTCTTCTATCATTTTGAATTACTAGTCTTATATTATTCGAATAATCGATTTTTGCATGACTTTGTATGCTGTGTTTTTTTCTTATTATTAAATAGGTAATACTACATGTATCATTATACACCTCCGTACCTCTCATTTACAATATGGAAAATATAAATATCAACATGTAAAATTTCACAAAATACATTAATACAACATACGATAGCACAAAAATAATATACCTTAACACATAAATCAAAATAGAGAAAAAAAACAAGGAATATATGAAGACATATAGTGATACATGTAGATGAATTCCATTAAATATACGAGGATAAAATGTTTGTTGCCTTTGTCATATCTAATCGTAATATTTTTTATTTACTGTACAATTTATATCATATATAACCTATCAACAAATCTATTTTTAAAATAAAAAAGGAAAAAAAATATGACTTATGAAACATATATTTTTACTTTTTTTTAACTTTGTATTTTTAAATGGCACCGCCAGCCGCCACGGCCAACAACCATCGGTAGCTTTACCAGCTGCTACCACAATTATACCTCATGGCTCAAATGTTGCTGCTACCCTACAAGTTAATGGAGAAAATAAGGATGCAAACAATGATGATAAAGAAGTTATTCGGAAAGAAAAGACTTCTTATGTTTGGACACATTTCACTGCACTTTCGATAGCAGAGAACGATTGAAAAAATTTGACAAAATGTTATTATTGTCCTAAAAAGTATGGTTGTCATAATCATGGTACAAATTCTATGAATAAGCACTTGAAATCTGCTCATAAATGAATTTTTACAAATACAGGGAAAAAAGTTGGTTATACCCAAATGGCGGAAGCTTTGATATGTACTTAAAGTTGGTTATACCCCTCAAAACATGATAATGGTCACCAAGAATTTGGTCAATTTGATAGTACCGACAAGATTGTACATAGTAATTATGCTCTTTTTCAGTTAATTGATTAAATTTTTTTTTTTTCATCTGAAAAATTAGTAATTATACTTTTTTGCACTTTGCAGGTTGTTTGAATAATTTAGCAAAAGGAGAGAGATTTTATCGAGTTTAAAGCCGGGCTAAGGTCTCAATATTTGACCTATGGTATTTTTCGGGCCGGACATGTGTTAGGGGAGATTCGGCTTCACCCGACTTCATATATATCCTTGCTCCTCCGATGAATTTTTTCGCCAGCCACCACCGTATATTTCACTATTAGTAATATGCCTATTTAATATTTCAGATAATTTATTTTACAAAGTTTCATATTATTTTTCTATATTTCAGATGAGTTGTTTTACTCGATTTCAGGTGGTCAACTTCTCCAACAAGTTAATTAATTGTTAACTACATCATTGTTTGTCACCAATATTTTTTCATGATAATTTACAAATTATATTTAGGTGAAGTCTGTGGTGCCTACCGTTGAAGGTAGCTACGGTGGCTACCATAATGCAGCCAATACATGCGTGACACGTGGGGTGGGTTGTTGACTACTCTTGGTTTGTCCGAGCTTGGTTTGTCGCCATGAGTCCGTGACTTCCCCTCCAACATACTTTTCCGTATCCAATCGTGCACGACGCATTTAACGGCCCGCAACCTCTTTCTCTTCTCCATGGCCACCCTCCACACTCTGTCGCAGCCACCGTTCATAAACAACCCAACCACCACGGGCAGAGTATCCCCACGACCCCACCCAACGCCACCATGCATCACCCTTATCCAACCATGTTGCCCACCACCTCGCCTCCAGCACGGCTTTCTATTCCCACGTGCCATCTTCACCCACCCGCAGCAACTTTGGTTTGCCCGCACGTCAGCTTCCTCTTTTACCATTCCATCCACTATCCACTACTGTATTTCCCTCCTTATAGTGTACTCAATCACAACCTCTTACTAAACACGTGGACTTCTCCAATTCGCTGGTCAACTCGTGGCCACCCATAGCCACTGAATCCATAGACACCACAGTCGTGGCTTTATATTAATACTATGTCTATGTGAGTTAACTCTTGATAAACCGAATTTAAATTTTGGAAAGTCAATTTTCTTTGCTGGTCTCACTTTCGTTTCCAAATTCCATTCTACTCCTAAAAGGATAGAAACTCATATTCATGTAAAGTTAATAATTAGAAATTGTTGAATTTTTAATATATAATTGTTATTTAATATTTTTACTATCAACTAACTACAAAATTAGAAAGAAAAAAACCTGCTTACAAAATCATTGCATTGCACACATGAATTTCCATATGCAAGAGAAGAACACAATATACTGTGTAGTGTTTACTAATAAACACGTGGCATCAGAAAAAAAATCCTCCATTCTTTTATTTTAGAAGAAAAAGATATTCATGCCTCTAATATTTTAAAAATTATTTAAATTTATCTTTAATTTTTATGAAATACCTAATAATTTTTTATCTTTGAGAAAACATTATAATCAAACTCCTTTATTAGTTTAATTAGAAAAAAAATAAAAAACTACTAATAAATTTTTTTATAAAATCACTTTTCTGATAGAAAATAAAAAAATTTTTATTTAGCAACTATATAAAAGAGCTTGATAAGTTGATTATACTATTTTTTTTATAATAACAATGTCACAGAATCAATGTTAGAGAGCCTTAGAGAGCCAATAATTAAATTATTATTTAAACTTTATATGAGTTATCATTCATAACTCATATATTAATAATTAAGTTATTATTTAAAATTTATGAGTTATCATTTGTAACGCTTCTTATTAATCATCCTATGTTGGCTCCCTAATCTTATTCTTTTTCTAATATTAGAGATTTAGTATTTCACAAAAAACATTAGTGAATTTGTTCAATTTTTAAAAAATTAGGATAAGTGTCCTTTTTATTTTCCATTCTAATATTTTATTAGATTGGAATTAGCCCGCCATTTCGGCCTTGCAACAAAATCCAAAACCCCTCCAAATCTGAAAGCACATTCCTTTTTTCATTTTCATCTTCAACAGTAACACCCACAGAATCTGAATGGCCACTCGCACTCGCAGCTCCAAGAAAACTGAACTAGTTTCTGCTGAGGTTATCGACATTGAAGCTGAAAATGATACTGAAGCTGAAGAAGAAGACGAAGAAGAAGAAGAAACAGAAGCAGAAGAAGAAGAAGGAAGCTCTTCCAAAAGGCTCAGAAAAAATGAAGAACCTTCAGAGTACGAGCAAATTAGGGACCAAAGGATGAGGGAGAACAAAGAGCGAATGCAGAAGCTTGGATTATTGAACCTCTCCCAAAACCTCAAAACCCTACACAAAAACAAAAATCCTCAATCCAAGCCCCAAAAGAAGATCACTCAATCACCTACAAGGCGTTCTTCTAGGTTTCCTCACTTTACTCTTTGCTTTTACTGCTACTCTTTTGTTTTTGCCATTTTGTTCAGTGTTGCCATGTTTGTGTGTCGTTTAAGTGGAAGTGGAAGGTGAAATATTCAAACTTTTTTCATGGGTTTTGCTTCTGTGTGGTTAAAGTTCACCACTTTGATTTCGTCACATTTTTAAATAGGGTGCATGTTAACATTGATTTAACTCTTAATATAGTGTTTGGATTTTGGTAAACTCGCCTATGTTTTACATAGCCGGTCCCAAGCCCGGATAAACGAGGAGGGTTGTTTGGCATACAACAACCAATAAAACATTGTCACATTCCCATACATGGCTACTGCGCAATGACGTCTTTGGAACCATGTAGGGTTGTGTTAGGCCTGCGACAACCAACATAAAACTGTGTCGCATTTCAATGCATGGGCATGACGCAATGACGTCTTTGATCCATGTAGTCGACCCTCCCTAGTAGGAAAAAGGCTTAGCTGATGATGGGTGTTTGGATTTTGGTAAGATGTGGGTAAAGCTATTCTTTCATGGATTTTACAGGATAATGACCCTAGCACCAGTTAGCTATGTTGAACCAAAGGTTAGAGGAAAGAAAGATTCATCAATTAAAGATGAAGATGATGAAGGAGATGAGATTTTCATACCTGAAGGTGAAAACCCAGAATCTTACACTGAAGAGCAGGTGAAGCTTCTGGGAGATTCTGATACCGTCTGGGAACTAGGTGTAGATGGATTTGATGAAGATGGTTATCGTATGTATGATTCGGTCAAGGGGGAGACATGCCATCAATGCAGGTACTATTTCATGATGAATACATACTTATATTTCGATATGTTTATGTTTCCCTTAATTATATACTGTTCTCAATGCTTGGTCCATTTGCCATGACTAATCTTATAAGGGTGGAATTCTCTATTTGAGTTTTGATCTGAGCCATCATGGATTATGTGCTTATGTTGCTATTATATCAAAGCTATATGCTGAGTCTAGCAGTTTAACTGTTTATTTCTGCTGGAATTAGTAACTAAATGCCTCTTATAATCTTAAAATGTTTTGACAGAAGAACTCAGATTACTCATTTTGTTTGTGTTTCATGCATAAAGTTGGCACATCAAATCTTCCATGTGACATTTGTTTCCTTGTTCATGGTGGAGTGTAGATTTTAGTAACTCATTGGTTTGTTTCAGGCAGAAAACTCTTTGTCAGCACACAAGTTGCAACAAATGTGAATTACCTCAAGGGCAGCTTTGTGGAGATTGCTTGTACACCAGGTAAGTTTGCTTAAGCTGAGGTTCAGATTGAGAGGACTAGTTCTCTTATTTGTTCAATTTCAATACTTGAAAGAAAATGCTGCTTTTGCTATATCCTTGTGTTAGTCACTGTCATTCAGTTAAGGTTAATGTTAATCATTTTCTACCATTACTCTATAGATATGGTGAAAATTTGCTGGAAGTCGATGCGAATCCCAAATGGACCTGCCCTTCTTGTCGGGGAATCTGCAACTGCAGTCGTTGCCGAAAGGCAAATGGTTGGATGCCGACCGGTAATATATACCGCAAGGTTAGTCACTACACAATGAGTAAATGAGTTCTTCCCTTTTGTGTAATATATATCGATTTCAGTATCTTCTTTAGCAGAAAGTGCTATCTTTACTTTGTTTTGGAACTGATTGGTGTTAATGATAAGGTGTCAAAACTGGGTTTCAAATCCGTGGCGCATTATCTGATACAAACACGCTGCACTGAGAAAAGCTTGGAGGAGGTATCAGCTGCTGAAAGTGTTGCTGAAGAAATATCTCAGAGCTCTACGGGCACGAACCAGAATAGAGTGGTTGGCACAAGAAGAAGCTTGAGGTCACGTTGATGCAAAGGGCATGGAAAGAACAGAGTGGTAACATGAATGGTATATACACAAGTAGAGCTATTTTGCCATTACTATATTGACGACATTCTAATTTCTAAGGATGATTATCAAATGTTGTAGATAAACTTATATGGTAGGAGTTTGCCTGTGGGTTGTGGTTGGTTTTGACTTTTCTGGTACAGCTGTGGTTTTTTTGGGGAATGTTGTCAAATTTTTTGGCCTCGGATTAAGGCTTGCAACTTTGTTGGATAGCATCAACACCAAGATGAATGATATATAGTATTGGAAAATTATTTTAGCAGTTAGTCTTGATTGATTTTAATTATAAAACTAATATATGATTAACATCAACGGTTAAAAGTGCTGAAATATTGGTATGCCGCAAAAAATATAATCTTCAATAGTATTTACTATCTACTAATATAAACTGAATTTCTATGTTTTTTCGCTCTAAAATACATTTAAATATCTACGTATGTATAAAAAGATTTTTGTTATTTCTAAAATTTGAATTTGAATGTGCGTATGTTGAGCATCAGTTTTAGTATTAACATGACATTTAACTGTTGGCTTCCTGTGCAGTGGTAAAGATTTTGGAAATGACAAAATTGATTTATGAATTTACAAATTGTAAATCTGTCGTCTCTAATTAGACTATTATTAAAATATTGCTAACGTGGAGCATTGAAGTACCATTGTGACATTTTCAATGGTAAAGAAATGTGGTAAAAACATCAATATAATCAAATAATAAGTGTACTAAATAGGTTAATTGGATTCATTTTCACCGATACAAAACCAATTAACCAAAATAACATAGCTTCGATATCCTGATTAATGTTAGGCTATATCTTGCATTAATCTTTCTTCAACATGTTAACATTGCTAATAATTTTGTATAGTCTAACCTCTAACGAGGTGATTCTTTCCCCTGCACAATAAATGTTAGGCTACTTTATGAGGATTAAGAATTTATTTCACCTGATTCACTTTTATATTCTCATAACTCATTCATATCCTATCAATAAAACTTGGATGTGTCTACTTTTTATCCTTTTTTTTGTCTATTTAAATTCTTATTGGTAGAACACAGATGAAAACATGATAAGAAGACATTTAATCTCAATCATGTTTAGAATTATTACTCAATCCTGTTTGGAATTATTACTCCCTCCTCATAATAAACGGTCATGTCAATTTTGCAAATTCCTCAAACCTTTTGCAATGTTTTAAATAATTTAAACTCATTCGTGCATATAAATTAAATTCAAATGAGATTTAACCAAACTGATCTAAAAAAAAAAGAGATTTAACCACAAACCATCCAAAAAAGAAGGAAAAAGGAATGCATAGTATACCAGCTCCATGAGATGAATTACAAAGAATGAATTAAATTTTTAGAAAAACCTAATGTTGAATGCGTTGCAGAACAATCACTGGAGTGGGCTTACTGGTTACTATACACTCAAATGACTCAATAATATGGTAATGGTGTTCCAGGATTGGCATGTTCTAATCAACGAATCCTATCTGTACAACAGTCGGTAACAAAAAACTGAAAAAAGAACCTGATGACTTGATAATTTATCTTGATTCCAGCTTTCTCCACAGATGAATTGCTCTCCTGATAATAGGATCAGCTGAAAAACCTTCAGCATATGCACTGATAGCAGTTAAAAGGCTGTTGAATTTACTACCATTGTCCTGTACAGAATTTATTTTACACAAGTTAAAACAAGCATTTATGGTACCAATATAATATTGAGTTTATAGCACTGCAAACGATTATGGTGTTCAATTATGAATCTGAAGGGCAACTAATCATTTAATGATAAGTTTTCCCATTTTCAATGCCATACAAAAAGGTTTTGGAAAGTTAAGCAATCGAAATAGAACAGGTTTGATGATATTGAAATGCATTAGAATCTTAAAAAACTCGTTCCCATAAAAAACTTAATAGTTTGATTCCTTAACGAGTTGAACCCAAAAAAGAAACACGTCGTATATACACAAATATCTTCTTCACTTCTGTTTCTATCCTCGGTCTCGGCTTCTGTAACAGTAATACTGCAATGATCAACCAGTTATGACGACGACAAGGCTATGCCTATGGCATGTAAACTTGACCACTATTATTTAGGGCTTTTGAGAAGAGTTGATAATAGGATTGAAATACATGCCATAGAGTAATTAAAAAATATAACGCGGAAATTTAAAATTTAAACCACTCTGATGCCACAAACCTCTGGTTTCTTGAATGAGATATCTTTTGTAGCAAATGGCACCATGTAGAATGGAAGATCAGAACGTAACAATGCCTGTCACATAATATCAAGCTGTAATATATGAATATAAATTTGTAGATTACAGGACAAGCAGATCTAGAATAGGAAAAAGAAAATGTACAATAAAAGTGTAAGAAGAAAAGAAAATATCAGAGGTTGGATGCTTACCAGTTCCTTGCTTAAGCGTGCCTGCTCGGCATTTTCAATCAAGGTCTACAAGGGAAATGGCAAATGAAATGACAATATTAGAGTTGACACGGAACATGATGGTGAGGGCAAGTACCTTATCAAAGGTAAGATTATTATCATATATAGTAACAAACAAGGGTATAATTGCATTCAAATGCCAATTGCATCATGAAACCTTGCTTATCATGTTGAACCAGACACAAGTTCCAAAGCCAATATAACCAGTGCAACTTGAACGTGACACATATAAGCATAATAATTATCAGGAATACCTTTCTAATGCGTTCCTCTTCTATCTGATCAACACATTCCAATAACCTCTCCAATGTGCCTGCTCATATAAGAAAAGCAAAGAACTATGACTTAAGTGATAGATTCATAAGCATGAGAAAGTACAAGCCTTTCTAGAAGGTTAGTTAATTGGATGTCACAAACACTTCAGGAGAATACTTAACCTAAAATGTTATTTTAACTTTTCAGAAAAAGAAAGAAAGCTTTAGAACCTTACCAAATTTACTGATCAATTGCACAGCATAAACATCTCCAATCCCGCTAACTCCTGCGAACTATTCATGTCAAATACTTAACTCCAGAAGCTTATATGATATAAGTGAATACTTGGAACGGAAAGCAACCCATTCTTGTCTAATGTCTACATTCTGTAGTAACGATGATTTATTAACAAATGATGGTAAACATAGAGAAGGAAAAATAACCTGGAATGTTATCAGATCTATCACCAGAAAGGGCAACCATATCTGCAAACTGTGATGGTTTCAGACCTCCATATCGCTTTTCAAAGTCCTCAACTCCAAATGAAACCATCCTAAAGGGGGAAATAATTAAAATAAAAAAATAAAAGACTAAAACATATGAGTAAACTACTTTGTACTTTGTGAAACTAAAAAGCAAGCAACAAATTTCAGGGCAAGGAATTCTTAATTACTCTCAAAGCAAAACATCTTATTTGCTCTGAACCATTTATCAGAGATGAAACCCTCATATTTGTAGGTCATGCTTCCCATATAAATATAAAATAAAAATTCCTCTTTTAATTTTTTGATATCTTTTCTTGATTTTTCTGGTTGTATTTACATTCTATACCGTTCTTTTTAAAAAAAAAAAAATCATTATTCATCGTCAAAAACGCAAATCATGTTTGATACTTACTGATCTCCACGTGGAGCAATTCTAAGGAGACGTAACGAAGGAGATAGAATCTGAAAAAAGTCTTTGTCTGGGGAGACAACTCGTACCTGCCAGTCACAGAACAATCAATATTCTGTAAATAGCAAAAAAAAGAAATAAAAAAAGAAGCCTTAATTATGATAATGATTTTTCTTCAATACTGATAAGCAGGAGAAGATTGCTAGCATGTCACAGTGAGTGCAACTTTAGGTTTTGGTCTCTGCCTGTACCTTATATTAAAATTCAGAAATCAGAATGATCTGCTGTTATATGTCTTAAGGATTGATTTTATTCACTAATTAGTATAAAGACTTAAAACCAAATAACTACACTTCAATTTCCTCAAGAGATTAATGTATTGTCTTTTTTTTCTTGGAGGGATAGGAAAGAGATTACTATGTTGTCAAATCTGAAAAGTTGCAAAATGCGCATGTGTGGGTGTGTGAGAGAGAGAGATAAGACATTCTCCATATTCCCCAAAAATTAATAGATCACCTTACACCCAGCATTAACATTCCTTAAGGCTAACGTTCCGATCACGTCATCTGCCTCAACACCTGGAACCTGTCTTCAAATAAGTTTATATCATTTGTATTATATCCTTAAAATCCATGACCAAGACCAACTTAATTCTGCAACATGTACTTGCCTCAATGACTTTGATGGACATTGCCTTGATGGATGCTTTGAGGTACTGAAGTCCCTGAACAATGGTATCAGGAGTTGGAGGGCGATTGCTCTTGTAAGAAGGGTATAGATTGTGTCGGAAATTCTGACCTTCAAATAGTGCACAAAAGGTTATGATGAAATGCAATAAGAAATCGTAAAAAGATAAAAGATTTATAGCAGGACATATTCAAAGAAGATAAAGTTTGAATAAAAATGTTATAATCAGGTACTCATTGTTAATAAGAACACTACCAAAGAAAAATTTGCTCGCCTAACCATGAAAACCAAAGTGCGAATCTAAACAGAATAAAAGATCAAGGCCATGCCAAACCACACAATAGCATACATTACTATAAAACGGACAGATATTGTGGTCCTTGCTCCTTAATGAAGATCAAGCAAGAAACAGAAATTGAGAAAAACCAGCCTCAGCCTACCTCATAATGAACTAAGTTAGCTTGAGAATACAACAGAAAAATATTGAATCCACCAAAGTATGGAACCTAGTTTTCTTGAAATATCTACCAAAAGCTTGAGATCATTATCTTGTTTACCTCCAATTTTACAATGAACAAAACCAGACAGATCACCTCCATACAAACCACAAATCATACATGGGAGGGCCTAGAAGAGTGTTGTCTCTCCAGAAGAATGGAGGTAAGCAGAAGAAAGAACACCATACTTGAAGTCAACAATATAAATGTAGAGCTGAATATAGTTTTAAGATAAACTGGGTTGTTTAGTAACTCTGTTAAGGGGGATTCGAAGTCCGATATTGTATTGCTCTTATAGCCAATTTCATCGTGCAATAGTACTGAAACTGAGAATCAAACATACCTTTTGCGTTAAAACTTTGTTTTGATGAATTACCAGAATGACCAAAAGGAGTTCCTGAAATGAAAAGTTTTTCTTTATTAAAACCTGAGTGAGAATTTACAAGCCAAATAATCTGAGAAGTGCAAGTTAGCTTCTTGAAAGAAAGACGCACTAAATGATGAATCTCTGAAATGGCCAGATGTCAACATCTAGAAGAAATGTACAGTAAACATGAACAATAATCCTCCTACAAAACTTTCTTTACTGATCTGTCTGATCATAATAACTTTCATCTAAACACAACATTGTTAACTATCACTACAAGAATTCGGTGGGAAATCACGCAATCAAACAGTACTTATTCAATGTTTCTATATGGAAAAAGTTCCTTTCGGTTACTTTTTAGCCTAAAAGACAAATTGCGATTTACCCAAAGTAAAACAGCAGGAGCAAACCATATAATTTATTATTGAAGCGAGCAAACACCTCAATAGAAAATGTATAAAATAGGCTTCCCGGTGATTAAAGAAAACAAAGATATTGTCAGCTTGGAGAATATAAAAGGAAAAGATACTAACAAATATACAGGAAGAACTTTATAACTCACCATCATGGTCAAACACCACCTGCACACAAAAGAAGCCACATTATCAGCAATAACAATAATATTAAACACCAGACAAAAGAATATAATTGAAATAATGGGCCAAGGTGAGAGAAATGGTGATAAGAACTTTTAAAGGAAATAGATGTTTTTCACACACATAAATACATGATTAAACATTTAAACTTACCACAACATGGGAAGGAATAAACTCCAGAACATCAATTATCTGCAAAAAAATGAAACCAATAATATAGATAAAAATAACGCATAAGAATCTAAGAGAGGAACTCCTAATATTATATTTGCACGCTTACATTAAACATTGTACTTGTAGAACAGATACATTATTAATTCTACTCCACAAGTTAATCTCTTACACTACTAGATGAACAACTCAGCTTTTCCCCAAGAACATACAAGTTGACGCTCTTCCACCTTTCCTTATGTGACACAGTTTCTCTTTGAATTATCTTGTATTTAAACTTCTTCTGGATTTCTCTTTGCATTAACGCTTTGTCTTTTATTTTATTTGCTCAATGATATATAATTACATGGCTTCCAATGAATAATCCATCACCAATTTTTTTTTTTGGTGTCTACCATCACCAACTCTTTACTCATGTAACAAAATGCTCCTATCAAAGAATTTATAATTATTAATTATTAATCCATGTGAGAATATAGGAATTGGTGAAACTAAGATTGGCCATCCACGCTGAACATACATACATTTTCATGTAACCTTTAATAATATAAAACAAAAATCTTTTCAAAAATCAAGCTTAAAGTCCTAGAAAATTTGAATTCAGGAATCGGCTAGTCTATAGCAAATCAACCTAAACCATAGTTTTAATAGTTCAATAATCAATTTATGTCAAATAAGTTACTAATTAATTTTAATTGGCCAATAAATTTAACATTTGCAAAAAAAAATCTTTCAATTGGAAAAGTTAAAAGGAAAAATAAAAAATATGAACATATACACATACATATACATATAACTTACAAGTGAGAGAGCCGTAAATATCGTTAAAACCCAATCTCCATTTCCATCAGCATGTGTTAGATGACCATGGTGCAATTTTGCTATCACACCATAAAAAAACGAACAAACAACAATCATTTGCAAATTTTTTTCTAGATTAAAAAAATCCAAAATAAATACCTTCTAACCATACACTAAACTGAAACCACCAGTCACAAAATCAAAGTTCTCTTCTCCCAAATTAAAAATAGCAAATAAATAATAGCGTTGCATACCTAAAAGCTTGTAATAAGCTCTATGAATAATTGAGGTGCCATCAATGAGCATGACTCTGCCATTGGAAGCAGCAGCGTTCGCCGCAACATCCGCATTAACGAGCTGCGAAGTTTCTGTAACCAAACTGGCGTTGCTGGAGGCACTACAATAACCCTAACGAAACGAATCCACAGCAATCGTAATTAATCAAAACAATAGAATGATAATTAGATAAAGCTTCGGAGCGATAATCCAGAAGCAAAATAAAAAAATTAAAAAATTAAAAAAAAATTAAAAATTAAAAAAATATATATGTTGCGCGTGCGGTCACCTTGTGGACAGGGGCGCGTGGATAACGAAGCGGCCTTGGCGGTTGAAGATTGCGAAGGGTTGAGAAATTAGAGCGGAGTGAGAGCGGAATGGTTCCGCAACGGGAATGAAGGTGGAGAAGCAAACACTGATATCTATAACAGCAAGCCATTCGTATGTTGGAATAGTTAGTTAGTTACTGTTAAAGCTGAAAGGGAAGTAGCATTGAAGCTGAAGATGAAGGCGAAGCAGGTAGCGGCATGGATAAAGAAGCGTCGGAAACGGAGCCAAGAAGTTTGGTAGTGTGTGTCTGAGAGGACCAAGAAACGGAGGAGCAGTCATCAAAATCCGGAAATCTTTTTTTTTTTTTTTGTCATAATTCCGGAAATGTAGTTAAGCTGTTCAATTGGGCCCCACCTAATGGGCTTAATTTTTTGAATTGCCGTAGGAGATGTTTGTAATTTGGGCTCAATTTAGGCTCCACGTTGCCTCTGCTGCACCAAAAAAAAAAGTAACCCTTCTAAAACCCTGACTTCACTCTCCTCGCTCCTTACTTTCCACCTATTCCACTCTCTCGTCTGTTCTGCCGCCGGCAACCGCCGTTCTCCGCCTTCTCCACCTCTGCACTGCTTATTCGTTCTTTCACTCGTCCAGCGTCCTACTTCTAAGCCCTGCATCTGCGCCTAATTCAATCCCTGCGTTCTACGTAACTACTTTCGAGCTACTACAAGGTTCAGGCTTTTTTTTTGGGGTTAAATTTTAGTTAATTTTACATTTTATAGGGTTATAATTTATAATTTATCTTACATAGTTTGTTTAAATTATGGTTCATGGTTGTTATTTGTTAGTAATTTGATTATTTGCTGGTGAAAAACAGAGGTCATAGAATGGGGAAGAAAGGCGGAGGGAAAAGTTTTCCTAACAAAAACAAAGCCATCAAAAACGATAAGAAGAGTTCCCGGCGTTCTTTCGAAGATGATGACATGGACGACGAGATTGATGCCTGTAACGCTATTTTTTTTTTCTTCCTTCTATTTATTTATCTATTCTCTCCTTAAAATCACCTATTTTGGTGAATCAAGTCCAAACAAGTAGTTTATTTTCATGCTATGTAAAAGATTATTTCGGAGTCAAATAGCACAAAAAATAGTATCGAAATGAACTTCTATTTGACATCGAAATAGTCTTCTATTTAGCATAGAGATAAATGACTTGGCTGGACTTGGTTGGCCAAAATAGGTATGCACCTAGAATTATTGATATTCATATTTGTAATTGTGATTATGCATTTGGCCTGCTTGTCACTTATTTACTTTTATGATAATCCCTTTCATTTGCAGTTAATAAGGAGAGAGATTTCGTCCCATTTCACAATGCTGATGATGAAGAGTCAGATGAAGATGATGCAATCCCTGTTTTAGATAAGGTTTTTGGATTTGGATGCTGCAGAATCTTTTTTTTTTTATATGAATAAATGAACATTTTAAGCCTCAATTAAACATGAGCCATCATGCATTGTGCTTACTTAGTTACTTTGATTGCATAAGAATTAGAAATGAAGTGTGATGGAGTTTTTTTCTTTTTTCATTCATTTTTTTTTCTCTTTTGTTTTCTTCTCAAATTTTGCTCAAAAGGATATTGGTGGTAGTGAAGATGAAGATTCTGACGACGATGGAGAGGAGGAGGAGGACGACGACGATGATGATGCTGATGATGATTTGTCCAAAAGTAAGCATGATTTTTGTGTTGCATATAGATTAAAGTTATTGATTAGAGTTGATTGAGATGGATGATGGAACTTCTATTACAACAAGGTTTATATATCATGTATGATAATATATCACTCCTACCTAAAGAAAGTTACCTTAAGAGAATGCTTGATGTCAAGATTGAATCTCTGTCATCCTGCTTTGGTAGTTCTGATTACCTTAATAGAATGCTTGATCTCAAGATTGAATCTCAGTCATCCTACTTTGCTGATTCTGACTTCTATTATTTGCATTATTTTTCCTATAAGGATGGGGATGCTGGAATTTTGAAACCCAATTTTGAGAGTGCATTTTGTTGCAACTTTTATAAATCATATATGTAAATGTCAACAGGTTACGTTTGTAAACTAACATAATAACATTAGATAGTATTATTATTGTTGATCTTCCACTACATTCGAACTAGAAAGTAGAAATCACAGCTTTTTAAAGTCTTCCATTTGTTCACATATATTTGATGTTCCCAATTTTTTTTCCTTTTTAATAAATATGCTTTTAACAAGTATTACGATTTGAATTATGATAACAAATCCAACAGCGTTCTGTTTATTTAGTTTCTTGCTTATTAAGCATATGGGTGTTTTAGGCTAAAGAGAAAAATAATTACTTACTCCATTCTGTTACTTTTGCATGTTTTTTAAATGCAATTTATTCAAGAAACGGGATATAATGTTGCTAATTATTGATCTGTGATTTTTTTGCAGTGATTAGGCAAAGAAAATATTTACGGGCAAAGTTCGGCACTGGTGAGGATGATATGCCTGAGGATGAAGAGGAAGAGGATGAAGATAATAAGCTTACTTGGGGTGGAAAGAGGTTCGCTCATGGTGCTGAGAACCGTAATTTTGAGGTTAGGGTTTGAGCATTACATATGTAAACAATTTCTGCTATGGATAGATAAATTTTTCAGACAAGCAAGTTTTTATGGGATAGGGTTAGGCATTTAATCTCGTGATCTTTTTAGAAAACGTCCACATCCCAGACACATTGAGATATTGGAAAGCTTTTGATTTTTAGATAGGTTTTTCTTTTTCTTATCCTCACATCTTTTTGTATTACTCATCTCCATTTGAACAATATTTTTCTTTTTATAGAATTTTGTTTGGTCCACATGTATTGACAGATAGTTGTTCTCCATGTTGATGATTGGTGTATTTTATTTTTACCTACATCTGTTTCTGTTGAATAATTTTTTTTTTTAATTTTCTTTAAGCTACAATCAAGTGATGATGAGGACCTAAAAGAAGAGGAAAAATTGGCGCTACAACAACAAAAGGATAAAGCAAAAAATTATACGATGGAAGACTATGGCCTTGCTGATATTAGTGAAGGCAAGGACGATGAGATGACTTTGGAGGTGAATTCTTTTCTGTAATGCTGACTGTATACATCATTACTATGCTGCTGATTGTGTATATTGTTACTCTGCTGCCTAAAGGAAGGCAATTTTAATGGAGAAGAAACATCTAGTGGGGAGATTAAAAAAAAAGGGAGAGACAATCTGTTGAAGGCACCGTATGTAAACACAGCTTCTATTGATGAACTTAGTAAATTTCTATTATTTTTACAGGATGCATCAGACAAAAAGGGGGCAGTAAGTTCACCAGATAGAGATATAACTTTGACTGTTGAGGATCTGAATGCTTTGTCTAAGGAGGAGCAAATGAATATACTTCATAGGTCAGAATGTTATATTTGTCATGTTGTTCTGTTTCTTTCAAATTTTTATTAGCTTTTCCTGCGTCATCTTGTACCTATGTTTAAAAGCAATTGTTTTGCATTAATTTTAATATTTTATTACAAACTGTAATTAAAATCGATGTCAATTTGATTAGTATAGAAAAGAGCAAAGGATAGGAAGGGTGTTGCTGCTGTTCTATCATAGAATTTGTTTTCCTACGCATTTTCCTGATTAGAGACCGACTTTGCAGGTCCGCTCCTGATTTAGTTGGTTGGTTGTCAGAACTAAATGATGCACATGAACAGCTTGAAGCAGAAGTTAACCCATTCTTAAGCAAGGTTTTTCCTCCTGCCCCATGTTCTCTTTTTGGTTCCATGTTTAATTTCTGCACAAGTGATCAAAATTAGCCAAATAGCATGACCAATACTTTTAGGGAAAAATTTGTTACCGCAACACACAAACCTGAACTATTGTTTGGTTTATTGGATTTTTTGTTTAGTAAAAATTGGCCATTGTTATGTTTAGTACAATGTATAACGTTACCTACTGATGGCATGCCCATTATCAACATGGATGACAGATGACTTTTAAAAGCATGTCAAAAGTAAAAATGTTCTTGATTCCTGAGATATTGATACTAAAGAAATAGTCAGTTAAGTCATATCCATCAGTAATTAGTAATATATATAAAAGGCTGTGTTGATATCAACTTGGTTCTTGTTTTTCATTTCTTTATTTTATCAACCTCTTTTAAGCTTCAGTTATTTTTATTCCCTTCTTTAATTCTTTTAACTAAAATATTGGGCCTCCTTTGTTGATGAAATTGTAGATGTTTTCTATTTTTGCTCGATGTTATGATTTTATTTAGAATACGGAATCTAGACCATACCCGTTTTTCCAACCAGGATGAAGGATGTGTTGTAAATTTGTAATAGAATTGATTTAATATCTTGTGCAGGTTAAAAGTGGGGAATTAGATATGGAAGGTGCTGTGCGTTACTTTGAGTTGAAGCAGCTTCTTTTGTTGTCATATTGCCAAGCTATAACTTTCTACCTTCTCCTCAAGTCTGAAGGTCAGCCTGTCCATGATCATCCTGTGATGGCTCGCCTTGAAGAGATCAAGAACTTATTGGATCAGGTTTTGTTATTTTCAAACTAACATCTCTGGGATGAATAACTGACATATCCTACTTCTACTTAATTGAGTCAAAATATTTGTGTATTAACTTTCAATGCTGGATTATCTAGTTAGTTTAGTAACCTGGATGTTGCATTGCATTTGCATATATGAAGGTATTTGACTTGTTGCAGTGATATTGCTAAGTAATCAATTTCTTTTAGATGATTAGTTTGTTTGACTAAATTAGTTATTTCCATGAAATCAGTTAATTAGTTAAGTTTTTTTGTGGAGACAAGGTTTTGTCGTTGTTGTTATTAAGTGGATCGAGTGACAGGACATTGTAGTTTTGACTAATGTATGTAGTGTATTCACATGTTGTGGAACAAGGCATCGCTGGTGTTGGTGTTGGTTCAACTAAATTTATTGGAATGCCTTTTCTTATTATAATATTATATAGAACAATGTACATGTATAAGTGACAAGACACTGGTTTCAAGTAATTTGTGTAGTGTATTCACACCTTGTGGGACAAGGCTTAGCTACTGTTTATTTTATTTTTTATGGGGCTGGTGTTCGTTCAACTAAATTTATTGGAATGCCTTTGCTTATTGTTATATAGATCAACTATATCATATTGAATAAATCCTAACCTTGCTTAAATGTTGAATAGAATTTATAGTTCATCCTAGATAAATGTGAACTTTCTTTATGTGATTTCAATAGCAATGGAAACTGTATATTCATCTGTAAATAATATGATTGATGCTTAATTTCATTCAAATATCAGATTTTAGATGAAGAATGTTATCTTCAGATTTTGCGATTTTCTAACATTTCATGCTCAACAGATAAAACAACTTGACACAGAACTTCCATTTGAACTTGAGGATATTCTTAAAGGAAATAATGGGTTGGAAGCAGTACCGAAGAATGCTCCAACAACAATCAATTCTTTGACTAAGGAGCCTTTTGTCTCTGCCAAATCACTGGAAGAAATGGTAGTTATTGTGTCTTAGTATTTCCTTGTAGTCTATTTTTCAAATGATGATCTTAAAAAGTATACTCATCAATCATTGATTTTTTGTATTGATGCAGCCTAAAAAATCAGTGGAGGCACAAAAATTCCAATCTGTGGAGGATAATGTTCAGAAATCAAGAAAAGATAAACATCAGGTGGAATTCTTGTCAACTAATAAGAATAGTGTTCGTTTGCTTTGAAATTACCAATTATTGATATAATATACCTCCTAAGTCCTACCTAATTGCCTATATAATGCTGTACTTTTATTTATTTTATTTATTATTTATGTTACTGTAAAAGGCAGTTAATTTGACTTAAGTATCTGGGAATATGGCAGAAGGATTCCATTGGTGTGCAAAGTTTAGAAATGTTAAAAGTTAGAGCTTCCCTTGAGGAGAAATTGAAGCAAAAGGGTTTGTACAGCTCCATTGCTCCAAAGCCTAATGGGGACCGAAAACGTTCAAGACCGGTTAATGGGTATAAACTATGCTCTTATATTACATATGAACTTAACGTTATGCGTACATTATTCGCTTCCAACTTCTATGAACTTATTAGAAACTTAACGTTTTGCAGACGGCTTGAAACATATGATGATTTTGTTGACGATATGGTGGATATTAAGGGGGCAGCTGGCTTGGTTAATGGTTCCAATAAAGTTACACAGTATCTTAATGCTAATTTGAAGAAACCAAAGGTATTGAAGTAGGGATTTTTGTAACATGTATTCATGTGAAATTCATATTAACCTCCTGGTCTAAGCTGCTACTTGAAGAATCTCATTAGTCATTATGTATACTGTTTAGTTCTTATCATTCATGTTGCCATAGAAGAAATTCCTTTTCTATTATCACTTAAATGTGAAATATCTCATTGGTCCCCTGTTTGGATGTAGGTCATTTCTGGTGATGATGATTTACCCAAAAGAGATGATATTGGAGAAAGACGAAGGAAACACGAGCTCCGGGTTTTAGCTGGTGCTGGTGTTCAGAATGAGGATGACAATGGTGATGACTATGATAATGAAGTTGGTCGTCCTGGATCTGATGATGATGATGCAAACGAAGAGGATGATTTTGATAGTGGGGACTCTGAAAATGAATTTTACAAACAAGTTGAACAACAGCGAGCTGCAAAACTTGCTGCAAAATCTCAGATTTACTCGAGGTGAAGTCTCGGTACCCTTTATATATTTTCAATCCTTTTTTCCTTCCAGGATGTATTGCTCTTTGAAATTGCTTGGAAATTTTCATTTATCCGAACAATCAGAATTTTTATGAACCAATAAATAAATAAATAAAAGGTAATCGAATTTGCTATTCACTCATTAACCCAGAAATAAAGATTGGCTATTTGGCTTGCTTTTGCAGGAAGTCAGGGGTTGAACCATCCATGCCAGAGACTGTAGAAGGAAAACGCCAAATAACATCTCAGGTTCTTACTCAAACCTATCATTTTTTTTTTTGAGAAATCAAATCTATCATTTTTTCTAATATAATTGTTCATTATTCCTTGCAAACTTGTGAATTCTTACTTCATTGTTGGCAATATTTTATAGATGGCAAAGAACAGAGGGTTGACTCGAATCCGCAACAAGGCAAAGAAGAATCCAAGAAAGAATTACAAGGTACCTAACAAAGAAGCAGTCACTCTTTGGATTAACTTGTCCACCGTTAACATTAAACACTTAAACTGCTATCTTTCATCATTTCATGTTTCCTAATTTTCTTCTCTTGTTATCTCGATATTCAGCTCAAGCACCAAAAAGCTCTCAAGAAGAGGCAGGGACAAGTTCAGAGTATTAGAAAGCCTGCAGGTCCTTATGGTGGTGAAGCTACTGGAATTAATCCTTTCGTTAGTCGAAGCATCAGATTCAAGGACTGATATTGTCAATGAGGTCTTGCAATATCATTCCAGAGTCCCACAATTTTGAATCATTTAAGATGGAAGCAATTTTCTTTCTGTCATGTAACAATGTAGAATGAATAACTTATATGAATGTTGATTTAGGGAAAAGAATTTTATTTTAGTAGGTAAGCATATCGTTTTAGCTTGATTACACCATTGCAAATTTTCCAATTTTGATCTAATACCAAGCTAGCACAAGAACTTCAGATATGGGTTGCCCAATTAGAAAGAAACGCTTATTATTTATTTGAGAAAGTTACTATAACATGTTCTAGGATCAACCATTTCTCAGCCACCCCCTTATTTATTTCTTTCTACTTGATTTTTTCTCGTTCTTTTTTCAATTTTTTTTTTTTTAACTAGCTCATGTAATGGTCTTTGAATTGGAAGATCAAGAAGCCGGTGTTGCCTCTGTTTTGTCGCTCAACCACGATTTCGAACCCTTCGTCCTCCTCTTTCCGTCGTTCTTTCTCTGTTCTCCAGTAGTGACGACGCGATGGCGGCGAGGCACGACGCTGACAAAGGAAGCTTCGGCGGTGGTAGCAGCTCGGAGTGGTGGCAGCGTCGACGAAAGCTCCCTCTTCCTTCTTCTCCGCCTCGTCTGTCTCTCTCTCTCTTCACGACGACGATGCAACGGCTCTCCTTTTTTGCCAGCACCGTCGTCCTTCCCTTCCGCCTCTCTTCCATCTATCTTCCCTTCTGTTTCTCTTTCTTCTTCCTCTTATTATTATTATTATTATTATTATTATTATAAAATTGATCCGATTTAATTTTCAGTGAATGATCCGTTTAAAACAAGGAAGAAGTTGGTGTGAGGAGTAAAAATGTCAATTTGAACCACTTTAATATAAATTATAATGTTTGTGACTAATTTTTTGCCTAAAATACATTTGTGATTAAATTGATTTTTCAATTAAACCTTTATGACCAAAATTATAGTTATTCCTATTGATTAGGATTAAAAATTAGAGAGAAAGTTTTAGTAACCAATATTAGGGATACAATAGGAAGCCAATAGCATTTTCCCTTTTATTCTCTTTTTCCTTTTACCACCCACTATTTCCCTAATTACACTCATTGGCTCCCTATTGGTCCCCTAACGTTGGTTCCGTAGCATTATTCTAAAAATTATTAGAAGAGAATAAAGAGAATAAACATTCCTAAATTATTTATAGTATAATTCTCAAATCTAATTAAATTATAGGCCAAATAATACTATTCATAATATTATCTCACCCTTTAAAATAATCTTGCTAAGAAAGTTGTGGGGAAAAAAATCCATTACAAAGTAAAACAATTATTGAAAAAAATTCCTATACTAATGCGAGCCTATCGAGGCGAGTTTGGGTGGAAGTGATGGGTCTCCCTACGATGGTATGGTCGGAGGAAATGTTTAAGTGTATAGCGGAGTTGTGGGGGAAGTATGTGTACTCAGATGACAGAACAGGGGAGTCCTTGTCCTTCAGCGTAGCAAGATTTCTGATTGATAGCTTTGAATGGGAGAACATAAATGAGTGGGTGTCTGTCACGGTGGGTGAACGGAGGTTTGACGTATTTGTGAGGGAATTCACCAGTGAAGTCTATAGTAGAGAAAGCCATCCAAATGCGGCGGAATTGGCATATATGGCAGCAGACGAAGAGATGTCCAAGACTGAGTCTAGAGTGGAGGAAACACCGATGAATAATCAGAAGCCACTGGCTGAGGTGGAGAGAGACGGCGGCGTTATTTCAAATGAAATTAACGTTGTTCATGTCTCTTGTCTCGAGAAAAATGATGAGGAAATTAATGTGGCCATTGATGATCATGGCATGCGTGGGGGGGATACGAGGCAGAAGGGTGTCGAGGCAAGAAGACGAAACAGTGAAGATTGTATGGGTATTGAATATGAAAATTGGGCCGATGGATTATGTGCTGAACCGGATGGAACATTGGGCCTTGATGATGAAGTGGGCTGTAAAAAGAGGCAACAACAACAAAAAACTGTGGAACATAATGGGAGCGCTGGCGACTTGGACTCGAGCTCATGCCTGTACCCACCCGGATACGGACCTTGCACAAGCACTACCAACGTTCATGACCCGAGGGGGAGCGCCGATAGGGTTCAGAGCGAGCTGGTGCAGGACCAAGTGCATATTGAGAGGACAGATCAGGAGAACCTGGTCGGCACCACTGCTGATCAGGAAAACACAAAATTGGTGAGTGACACACTGGGTGAGGCTGTTAGAAATAAAGAGTTGTGTGAAATTGGAGGATTCTCCTTCAACAATAACAACATAAACGTGGTTCTGGCCACAATTGGTGGTGCCGATAAAGGTGGCACGAAAACTCAGCACGGAAAGCAGGGAAGTGCAAGGCAGGAGAAAGAACGATCTTCCTCGATGTGCAGCAGTAGTGATGTGCCATTAGCCACCTTGTTGGGCTTGAAATCGGAGAAGAAAGGGAAAGGGGCTTCGCAGACGAAGAAACAGAAAACACCAAAACAGGGACCGAATTTGAAGGGAAGGAATCTATCGACAAGATTACTCAGTGCAGGTCCTAAAACCAAAACCAGATGAGACTAATACTGTGGAATGTTAGGGGGTTGGGGGCGGATGGGAAGGCAGAAATGGTGAAGAGGGTAAGGAAGAAGAACAGAGGTGATTTCATGGGCATTGTGGAAACAAAAAGGCAGAGCTTTGATAGAGGAATGACTGTGAAACTATGGGGAGGAGGATCGGGAATAGGATGGGAGTGTGTTGAGGCTAACAACTCGGCTGGAAGGATATTGTGCATATGGAACGAGGAGTTCTTCCAGTGTGATCAGGTAATCAAAAACAAAAGGTGGATGTTGTTAAAAGGTATAATCCGTGAAAAGAAGTTTAGATGCGCCTTCTGTGTTGTGTATGGACCTCATGAGAAGGAGGAGAAGATGCAGTTCCTGAATGAGCTTGAAGTACTGAAGCAGGAGGTGGAGGTTCCGATCTTAATTGGCGGTGATTTTAACGAAATTGTGTGCAGAGAGGAAAGGAAGGGGTGCAAAACATTGTCTCAGTGCAGTGTAAGATCCCGAGATTGGATTGGCAGCATGGAGTTAGTGGATATGGAGCTAAAGGGAAGGAAATTTACCTGGTATAGAGGTAAGTCTTGTAGTAGAATTGATAGAATATTGATAGATGCTGAATGGATTACCTATTTTGATAATATATGTTTGAAGGGCCTCAATAGATCCATATCCGATCATTGTCCGCTATTGATGAGTGATGATGATTTGGACTGGGGTCCCAAGCCTTTTAGAACACTAGACGCTTGGCTATCCCATGGTGGATTTATGGGTGTGGTGGAGAAGGAATGGAAGAAGATGAGTGATTTGGGGCTGAATGAAAAATTAAAAGCCTTAAAGAACACATTGAGGAAGTGGAACAAGGAGTGTTTTGGAGAGATTGAGCAGAAAATTATGAGGATTGAGGAAGAGATAAACAAGTTAGATGAGATGGTGGAAAGGGATGGGCTGAATGAATGGACAGAAAAGCAAGCTATTGGAGACAATTATCGAGGTTCAAAACAGCGCTACACATGGACAGGAACACAAAGTACTTCCACGCTATTGCAAAAGCAAAGAAGAGGAGCAACAAGATTGATAGTATCAAGATCAACGGAAGATGTTTTAGGGGCAAAAACAGAATAATGCATGAGGTACGGAGATTTTTTAAAGAATTGTACACGGAGGAATGGTCACTGGAAATAGATTTTGAGGAAAGTCTTGTGAAGCAAATTAGTGGTGAAAGCTGCGAATGGCTAGAGAGGGTAATCACAAGGCAGGAGATTAGAGAAGCCGTGTGGGATGGTGAGGTATCTAAGGCGCCTGGGCCTGATGGATATAATTTCAAATTTGTGAAGAATATGTGGGATATCATTGGAGTGGAGTTCACAAATTCAGTCCTAAATTTCTTTGAGTCCTCGATGTTGCCTAAGGACGCGAACCTTACTTGGGTAACATTGGCTCTCAAAGAAGGAGGGATCAATGACTTGAAAGACTTCAGGCCGATTAGTATGGTGGGTTGCCAATATAAGGTGATTGCCAAGGTGCTGGCAAGAAGATTAAAAATTGTTCTACCTGGTATTGTGGGCGAAGTACAAACAGCGTTTGTTAGCGGAAGAAAAATTCATGACGGGGCGTTAATTGCATGTGAAGTAATTCAATGGCTAAAGAAGAATAGGAAGGAGGCATGGCTGGTGAAACTAGACTTTCAGAAGGTGTATGATAGAGTGCGGTGGAAATTTGTGGATATGACAATGAAGAAAATGGGATTTGGTGATATATGGAGAGGGTGGATCAACAGCTGCCTTCGAGCCTCCATGTCGATTCTAGTGAATGGAATCCCGACAAAACCCTTTGATTTGCAGAGGGGCTTGAGGCAAGGGAACCCACTTTCCCCTTTCTTGTTCGTGATAGTCGCGGAGGTGCTAAATGGAGTACTGAATAGACTAAGCACCATGAAGGTTATAAAGCCGTTGGAGGTGGGGTCAAAAGGGGTGAAGCTAACGCACCTTCAGTTTGCAGACGACACAATCTGTTTTGCTCATGTGATGTGACAACAATCATGAACTACAAGAGAATCTTGCATGGTTTCGAGCTGATTTCGGGACTCAGAATCAACTATCACAAATCAGCAGTGATTGGAATAAATTGTGAGGGCGAAGGGGTTGAGGAGGTGTGCACGCAGCTGAACTGCCGCAATGAAAAGCTGCCAATCAAATATCTGGGTATTCCACTAGGGGCCAATCCAAGGAGAGTGGAAACAAAGAGACCGATTATTCAGAAGATTGAAGATAGGCTGCAAGGATGGAAAGGAAAGATGTTGTCTAAAGCAGGTAAGCTTGTGCTTATTAAGTCTGTCCTAAATAGCTTACCAATGTATTACCTTAGCCTGTTCAAGTTGCTTAGAGCGGTGGCTAAGAAAATTGTGTCTTTACAATCAAGATTTTTTTGGGGGGAAGGATGATGGGGGTCGTGGATTTCCATCGGTTAAATGGGAAATAATACAAAGGCCAAGTAGTTTAGGAGGATTGGGTGTTGGTGATGTAGAGCTAAAGAACACTGCACTTCTATTTAAGTGGTGGTGGCGATACGAAAAGGAGGACAGCCCTTTGTGGAAGAGGGTAATTGATTCGTGTCATAATGGGATAGGGTGTAATCTGATACAGGTTGATGGCAGGCAGGTGAAGGGAGGCGGTGTGTGGATGGATATTTTAACGGTGGGAAGGAAGAATAAGGAGCTCCTGGAGCTTTTGCAAACGGAAGCGGAAATTGTCACTGGAAATGGAAGTAAAGTGAAATTCTGGCTGCACAAGTGGCTTAAAGAAGGGGTGCTGAAACACAAATATCCGAGATTGTATATGCTTTCAAACGAGAAAGACAACACAATAGAGGAATGTGGAGTATGGAACAGATTAAATTGGGTGTGGACCTTGTCGTGGAGGAGAGGCTTGTGGAGTTGGGAAGAGGAGTTGCAGCGTGAGTTGATGTTAATATTGAGTAAAGTGGCTGTAAAGAGCGATGAAGAGGATAAACTAGTGTAGAAACACTCTAGTGATGGTAACTATTCAGTAAAGTCTTTCTTGCAGGTGTACTACAAGAACAAGCTACAAGGAGAAGATGCCAACATGTATAACTTCACAAGATCCCTTTGGCAGAGCCTCGTCCCACCACGCGTTGAATTGCTAACATGGTTTGCAATTCTTGAAAAAATGAACACGAGGCAGAAGCTGGTGAAGTGTGGAATCCTGGATGTAACGCAAGAAGGATATGTGCTGTGCAATGGCGAAGCGGAGACGGTACACCACTTGTTCATCTCATGTCCTTTTACTTGGTTGATTTGGTCAAATATATTGCAAAATTGGAATATTTGTTGGGTATGGCCTGGAAATGTGAGAGAGGGTTTTGACTCTTGGACCTCACAAGCATTAGGCAAAGAAGATATGAGGAGGTGGACAATGTGTTTCTTTGCCATTATGTGGGTGGTATGGAATAACAGGAACAACAGAATTTTTAGAGGAGCTAAACCAAATGTGCAAAACGCCATAAGCAACGTGATGGCAATGGTTGAAAAATGGGACCATGAATGGAGACTAAGAAAGGCGCACCAAGCTAACCGAGGAGGATGAGAACTGAGAACTGATTTGGTTAATGGCCAATCTTGTTGTTTAGATGTTACAGCTGCTGTCGTGTTACTGCTTTGTGTTTTATGATGCTCATATTGTTTTACATAGCTGCTGTCATGTTGCTGTATTGTGTTTTTTGATGCTGATATTGTTTTACTTTGGTATGATTTTGAATTGTAATTGTAACTGAGACCTTGTGTCATGACGCTCAATCCCTTCCTAGGAAACTTTTGAGTGTGGAATTGATAAAAAAAAAATGCTTCGTTTTGTTTTTTCAACACACACACTCCACTGATTAAAGAAAATTGAACCCATTAAAGTAATACAACAATGCTACACATCCAAGCATTTACCCCAACCAAGTCCAATCAAGTAATCTTTCCCCACTCTCACATATTGCACGCGCCCTTCACTCTCCCAAAATTCAGAAACCGCGTCTTCTTCTTCGTTCTTCTTCTTTTTCTTCTTCTTCTCTGCTATAACAACTCCTCCCACTCCTCATCCTCCTCCTCCTCCTCTTCTTCCTTCTCCTTCTCCATGCTACTACGATGCCGCCGCCGTCGCCGCTGCCGCCGTCGCCATATTGCTACCACCACCATTTTCGTAATTCTCTTCTTCTTCTTCTTCTTCCTCTTCTTCTTCTTTTCCACTATTACGTTGTTGCTGCTGTTGTTCATGTTGTTGTTGCTACTGTTGTTGATGATGATAACCAAAAATTGAATTGGATGTTCATGAAAAAACAGAAACGGAATTTCATATAAAAACAGAAACGAAATTTCATATAAAAACTGAATTGAATTTTCACGAAAACAGAAACGGATTTGGAAGAAAAATAGAAACGAAATTGAAAAGAAAAAAGAAACGATTTTGGTGCCACGCCTTTCATATAAAACAGAAACGGAATTTCATATAAAAATAGAAACGGAATTTCATATAAAAACTGAATTGAATTTTCACGAAAACAGAAACGGATTTGGAAGAAAAACATAAACGAAATTGAAAAGAAAACAGAAACGATTTTGGTGCCACGCCTAGGCGTGGTCTTGTTTATGTTCAGGCGTGACTTGGGTCATGAAAACATAAACGAAATTTTCATGTAAAACAGAAACGGAATTTTCATATAAAACAGAAACAAAATTTCATATAAAAACTGAATTGGAATTTCACAAAAACAGAAACGGATTTGAAAGAAAAATAGAAACGGAATTGAAAAGAAAACAGAAACGAATTTGATGAATAAAACACAAATCAATATCTTTTTCTTCTTCTTTTTCTTCTTCTTCTACTCTTATCACTGTTACTGCTCCTCATCCTTCTTTCTCTTAATCTTCATGCCATTGTCTTCATCGTCGTTGCCGCTGCCGTCGCTGTTGTTATCGCTGTCATCGTGATCATCGTCGTCACTTTTGTCATCATCCTTCTCCTCTCTTCTTAATGTGACGAAGAGAAAACGAAAAACGAAGAGAGAGAAACTAGCTCGTGTGTGGAGAGAGCTTGGTTGGACTTGGTTGGCGAAATCACTTGGTTGTGTATAATTATTGAAAGTAATATATGGCAGTAATTGGCCCAATTATATACCATCCTTGTAAATCTTTGGATCACCCGTTGAAAGCCCAACTCAATATTAGGGTTCAGCATCCCCATTCCCCACTTGAAGCTGAAAGAAGCCGGACCAAAAAAAAAAAAAGTAAAAGCTGAAGGAAGGTTCCATGAAGCCTGCCTAACCTCTCACCCACAATGAAGACAATGGTCATCCCACCGTCACTGCCGCCCGTCGCGGTTTAGTTCTCCACCGCGATTCCAGTGAAGCACAGCCGCGATGAGAACTGGCGGCGTCCCGATGAGTGGGAGAACTCGCCGGCGCGGAGTTTCCTGTCCACCGCTCATGCGCCGATCCAATCTCTTCGCACGACGCTTCCTTTGCCTTGTGCTCCGCTTCTGCCAAGTCCCGCTCCGCCGTTGCCATTGCCATGGCAGCCGCCGTTCACGGCGACGCTTCAGGCACGGTCTGCATACACAAATCTGTGAGTGAAATTCCCAAATCTAATTAGATTATAGCCCAATAATACTATTCCTAAAATTTATCTATGAATATATGAGTGAAATTAAATTAATTTTAGTGTAACTAAAATAATTAAACATTTGTGACGTTTATTTCAGTAGCTAGTTGAAGTTGTGATACCAAGTCAAAGTTCGTTAGTTAGTACGTAGAAGTAAAGTAGAGAAGAGAACACAAGATTCGTCATCTAAGTCGTCAATATTGCGTCATCAAAGACGTCAACATTTTCTCGGTACCGCACATATAAATAGCGCTCTTGCATGTAACCTCCATCCTCATCATCATCATCATAGTAATCACTGATCAGTGTTACAAGCTACATTAATAATTACCACGCTATATCACTCTCTTAATTATTCCAAACTCCAAATTGATAGAGAAATGGCAGCAGCAGCACAAGTAGTACCTGAATTGGAGCATCCTAACAAGGCTTTCGGTTGGGCTGCTAGGGATCCCTCTGGTCATCTATCTCCTTTCAATTTCTCTAGAAGGTTCCTTTACTAATTCATTCATGCATGCACGTTATTAATTATAAATTAATATAGAGTGAAAAACTCAGATAATCAGATGATTTCAGTTAATAGTTGAGAATTGTTATACAGATAATTTTGTCAAACTGAACTATTAACTTCACGGGAAGATAAACCGTTAATATTCTATTATAATAGCTGGCCATCTAACATTCCTCCTTAATTATTATGTTTGGTATTTGTCAAAAATTTTCAGAGAAACTGGTGAGAAGGATGTGGCATTCAAAGTGTTGTACTGTGGGATTTGTCACTCGGATCTCCACATGGTGAAGAACGAATGGGGCTTTTCCATGTACCCATTGGTCCCTGGGTAATATATACATTCTTTGCCTAATTATGTTTATTACATATATAATAATTATTGAGATTATTGATTTTATGACAATACAATGCTCTTGTTTATATACACAGGCATGAAGTTGTTGGTGTTGTGACAGAAGTGGGAAGCAAGGTTCAAAAGTATAAGATTGGGGACAGAGTAGGGGTGGGATGCTTGGTTGAATCCTGCAGAAATTGCCAAAACTGCAATGATAATCTTGAGAATTATTGCTCCTCATATACTCTAACATATGGTGCAAAATCCCGTGATGGAAGCATCACATATGGAGGCTACTCTGATTCAATGGTTGTTGATGAACACTTTGTGGTTCGAATTCCTGATGAGTTGCCTCTTGATGCTGCTGCTCCTTTGCTATGCGCTGGGATCACAGTGTATAGCCCCCTCAGATATTTTGGACTAGACAAACCTGGCTTGCACGTTGGTGTAGTTGGTCTTGGCGGGTTAGGACACGTGGCAGTCAAATTTGCCAAAGCTTTTGGTGCTAAAGTCACTGTTATCAGTACCTCACCCCACAAAAAGGAGGAAGCAATTCAACACTTGGGAGCTGATTCATTTTTGTTAAGTCGCGACCAAGATCAGATGCAGGTAAAATCGAACTAGTAAATTAAATACGTAGAATATGAAATCATAATAAGATTTAAATCTGACAGATTTTGTTGGTTATTTAGGATGCAAAGGAAAGCTTGGATGGTATCATAGACACAATTTCTGCTGTTCATTCTCTGGTGCCTCTCATTGGTTTATTGAAGTCTCATGGCAAACTTGTAATGGTTGGAGCACCTGATAAGCCTCTAGAGCTGCCAGTCATTCCTTTACTCATGGGTAAGTACACATATTTAAAGGTTAAATATAACTAATAATAAGGTGCGTAATATAATTATTAAACAAAATTTTGATGTGGAAATTGGCAGGGAGAAAGCTAATAGCTGGTAGTGCCATTGGAGGGTTAAATGAGACTCAGGAGATGATTGATTTTGCTGCAAAACACAATGTGAGACCTGATATCGAAGTCATTCCTATTGATTATGTCAACACTGCAATGGAGCGCCTCCTTAAATCAGATGTCAAGTATCGCTTCGTCATTGACATTGGAAACACTCTGAAACAAACCTCTTAAGCCTTATTCTTGATCCATTTTTTGATGCAATTAAAGAACAATAATGGAGGAATTGGTGACAATTCAGAATTTCACCATAGCTCTGTCTCTTAGTTTCTTATTTTTCATGGGAATTTCAGTTTTCAACTTTTTTGTATTTTGTGTTGCCATTGCAAAAGTTACATTATATAAATGAATGAGAAACATTATTGTGGGTATAAAAATAAAGAACTATTTGTTTCAAATTGTTGAGTCTTTTCTGAATATTTTATTACTTAAATCTAAATTTAGTTAATGTGAGATTCACAATTTAAAATTTACATTATATAATCGAATTATAGTATACCAATTTGGACCAAAGCAAAACCATATCCGTATAAATCATACCGTTTGAGAAATCCTTTTATGTGCCTAATGTAGAAGTTAGTTAGTAGTGTGTATTAGTTAGTTATAGTTAGTTAGGATGTTTGTTTTAGAGTAAGTAGCTACTGTCTTAGGAGAGTTCAGTTAGTTATCTGGTTCAATTACGCTTAATTTAATAAAAGTTTTCAAAATTAATTTATTTATTCAAAGATTATGCTAGATGCATATTAAAATTAGCCATAAAAATTAGTTAACAATGTATATTACACATTTAAATACAAAACTAGATTAAAACCCGCGCAAAGCTAAATTAATATTACATAGTAGTAATTTTTTTTACACATAGTATAATATATATTTAAAAGTGCTATTTTTATTTAAAGATAAAACTATATATTTATTTGGTTATGCTAGGTTACAGAAAAATTAGTTACCATATTACAATTTAAAATACGTATTGGTTGATTTTGGTATGCAAAATAATATTTTTAATCTCGAAAATATGAATCATTTTTAATATCATTTTATACATGTAAGTGAAGTTATAACGGACATTTAATTCAATTGTTGGAAATATGAATCAGAAAGTTATTCAATTCAATGTAGTTTGTTAAGCCATCCCTAAAGTTTGGGTGTTTCCTGCTATGGAGATTGTAAAAGAATGTATAAGCAGTCCAACACTATTTTATGTATCAAATCTATATTTATAATTTCAGGTTATATGACAGATATTTAGATTAAAAATATAAATAACATTTGCAACCTGAAGTTTTAGAATATTTAGCAACCAAATAAAAAATGAACATGACTATAATATTTAACTCTTCAAGTTTTCTTTTTAATCATTTTTATATTTTTGGGTTTAGAATTAATTTGATCGCTCATTCATTTTCACCACGTGGGATAAAAAAAATGATGGAAAAGAATTTTAAAAAAGAAAAGAAAAGAAGTATTAAGGATAACATTCCAAACGAACAAAAAGGACTTAAAACATCTACCCTCAACATATATCCTAGTGAAAACCAAAGAAACTACAAATTACAATATCCCCTCTTACACAACTTCAATCATCTCAAAATCTTGGAACAACCCAAAATTGCACAAGTTTTCCCTTCTGAAGAAGTATTAATAGTACAATTGATTTGATTCTAGGAAATGTAGACCTGAAGCATAAGTTTTTCAGGTATTTGTATTTCCTTGCAGTAGTAGAGGATGAACCCAGCAAAAGTCAGAAACAATCTTTGAAATCACTATGAACTAACTGCCATCCGAAGCAGCCTTTTTCTCCTTTTGTTTCTCCCTCTTCTTCTTGTTCTTCAATGCATTCTTGCTCATTCTGAATAAGTAAAAACTTAGCATTTAATATATAAGTCATATTAACTAATAAGAAATGGGGGAAGAGAAGAGAGAGAAGGGGGGGGGGGGGGAGACTCTTACCCTGCAGGGCTGCTCTCTCCTATTCCAAGTAACTGGAAATACAAAGCATTTGACATTATTAAACACATTAACTTCAAAAAATAAATGAAACTCAACAACTAGAATTTAAGGGAAGATGCCTAAACAAAAAACATATCAAATCATTTTGACCACTCTTCTAAGTTTTAGCACACCTTATCAGTTATGCACTGCAAAAGTATGCTGGCAAGAGTATGGACAATTTAAAGCAGAAATAACGACAGCTGAGAAACTATATTCTGTATACCTCAGCCTGAACTGCAGCGGCATTCTTAGCATGTGGTGGGCGATACGCGGCAGGCTTTTGTGCAGTGGGATTGGTAGAAGGCGGTTTGTTAGAAGCCTGGGCCGATTTTGGTCCTGGACCTGCAATTGAGTTTGTGATCTTCAAAAGAACTTGAGCCATAACTCAATAACCAAATCAAGTCTTAAGGATAAGCAGACAAACCTGATGGCTTTTTATCTTCGACTTTACCCAAATTAAGAGACTTGATTAATTCGGTGATGTCACCAAACTTATTCGCTGACTCCGGTTTCCAGTCAGCCTAGAACAATTTGAAGACAATTTGATGGTATATGTGAAAGTGCAATGCAAGAACCGTTTCATTATAATAAGTTTGAGACAGTTCTGACCTGGAACAACTTGTCAAACATCTTTTTGAAGTACAGTGACCCATTGTAGTGAAAGACCTTGATCCTTAAATAGAAGAGAGGAAAAATTAGATAGGTTAAGAAATGTTTTCTTTTGTAAATATGTTCCAAGCCTAACCATCAATAAAGTGAGAACCAAGATATGACAATTGCCAAAACATTCATCATAGATTACTCAGGTTAACGAGATATCAGCCAATAAATGATGTTTAGAGTAATCAATTAAGATTATAACAAGATCATGTAAAAGTAGCCTATCTAGATGACACCATATGTTTATGGCATCATCCAGGTTCCTGTTTAAAACCTGTCAGGTTAAATGAGTCAACCAACTATTTCGATTTTTGTGGTTTATAAAGGTTGGACTTAAATTGAACAGATCAGCCCGATTAACAGTCCTACCTATGGGTATGCACTTGTTTATCTTTTTTCAGGCAATCAATAAGTATAGCAAGGTCTCACTAATAGTCAAGGATATAACATACCCATTGTCAACTTGAAGCCTCGGAGCTGTCGTCGCTGTCATGAAATAGAGCCCATCTGGAGACCATTCACTTGTCACAGACCATTCAGCCTTAGTTGCTGCAAGTTGTTTCTTATCCGCATAATCCCAGAATACCTGGAATGTAACCATGAAAAAAATTTGAGATCCAGACAAGAAGCATGTGTTACCTTTGAGCGTGTCCTACGGAACTACAGCAGATACATTCCAAAATAATTTTCTTTTTTTCTTTCCAATTTTGTTTCGAATTTCAAACTTGAAAATACTAGATAAAGAGATCACACATACAGTTACTTATTTAAACGACAAAGTCAAGTCAAGTACTAAAGAGCAACACAGGACAAAGATCAGCAATTTATTCTCTTTTAAGAGATTAAAAGTCATAACTTAGTTTTCTTTATTTAAAAAAAAGAAAAGAAAAAGAAAAGAGGATATTAGGAATATATATTGCAAAGAAATATCTACCATCGTGAAGGAAAAAGAAATCATAATGATTAAATTATTCCGGATAACATACCATATCGCCAGGCAAGTTTCCAAAGCCAGCCAAACATAAAACTACAGGCAAGAGGTCAAGGCTACAAAATAAAATGCATTTTAACTTTAAACCAGATGTAGATACGTGTAATGAGCCACTTCAAATTTCCAATCCATGCCCACAACCCACAAGGGCCTTTTAAGTTTTAGCCATATAAAAGATAGAGAAAGCATATAAAATAGATTCCATCAGCGAAGGATACATTTCCCTTTCGGGTTCCATCTAATGGTGTTATAAGGACCGGTTCCGAGCTCCAGCAGAGGATTGCACTTCTTGTCAAACAAAGTTGCTTTAGCAGGCATAACTATAAAAGCTTAAGGAAAAACTAAGGATTCAAGAGACTATAAAGAACCATCAAAAGCTAATGAGGATACGAGATAATCAATGTTTAATATCTTTCAAATGCACAGATAATTAGGCATAAAAGTTTATGAAGGAAATATCCAGACATTTTGATTTAATAAAGTATCTTTGTAAAATAACATCAAATAATGGGAGCTTTAGTGTGCATGGTTTACCTCCATATATTACATATCATATGGAGAAAGGATACAACCATATACTACAGCAAATTCCAAGCCAGAATATGACCACTGAGCATCATGAACTGGACCCTCTTTAGCTGCCAAAAAAAAAAGAAATGTTAGCTCTATGGAGATTATATAATCAACTATTATCAGTTCTTTTACTAAAAATATGAACATACAAAGAGGCACAAGCCCTTCATGCTTTCCATCTATTGTTAGATAGAATAACTTTGATTCCCCATAGTAACTCTGGTTAGTTTTGTCAACATCTGACTGCACCAGCACTAAAAGACCGGTAGAGCCATGATTCCATTTAAGTTGGGTTGTTGAACATCGGAAAAAACTCCGCCGAGCAACAGCTTGACTTTGAGAAGCATTTCCACAAGGAAATATTTGTACAC
>JASCZI010000126.1:71708-87442 GCA_036250425.1 Stylosanthes scabra
ACATCTTAGGTATTCATAGAATGTAAGCATGTACTAAAACCTTCTTTTAACCCTGATTAATAGGCAAAGAAATAAGACTACATATGTACTAAACCAAGAAAATTATTATTATTAAATTTTTTTTTGTTATGCCACCAATATGTGACAAAATGATTTCATGCAGTTCACTAAACAGAAGTATTCAGTCCATCAAAGATACATCACTTCTTAAATTGTTTTCCACCTATTTTTTATTTTCTGAATTGAACCATTGAATGATTTCAATGGTTGCAATTTGGTCGTTTCTTACAACCAGAGAATTCAATCCCAAGACTAAACTAAAATGAGTTACATTATTCAACATTCAATTAACTTGGCCTATGTTTACATAGCCGGTCCCAAGCTCGGATAAACGAGGAGAGTTGTTGGTCTTGCAACAAACAACTTAAAACAATGTCGCGTCCCCATACATGGCCACGACGCAACGAAGTCTTTGGACCCATGTAAGGTTGTGTGACGACAGCCAACGTAAAACTGCGTCACATCCCAATGCATGTAACCGAAAAGACTTAGTTAACATATATTCAATTGGGAAAATACAAGTGAAGCATTATGAATTTTCTAAAATTCTTATCATTTTCAAATATTCTATGATAAGTTATTTAAGTCATCTCTAACCACTTAATCAACTAAACACCATAAATATCAAATATACAATACACGAATATCATTAAGATTTTAATTAGTAGCATGATTGGAACAAAGACTTATATAAGGTAAATATCTCTTAGATTCAATTTATTCAATAACCTGTCCATGAATATAGAACAAACTATAATACATTTATAATATTTCAAGAATTTTGAATTGTACAGAATTCTAAATGGACAATGATAAAAATGTCCCATTCATTTTTGAAAAACAAACAAAAACTGCTCCATCAACTTTGAATTGAGGGACACAAACCTTGGATTCTGGCACATATGCAGCTACATGAGACCCAGGTGCACTAGAAAGCTCAATTGCAGCAACTCCTGGAACTCTTAATCGATCAATGATCCCCTTAGAGAAATCCCTTGTGTCAAAAAACTGCACCTCATTAGTCGCCATCCGGCATGCAGTGACCTCATCAGAGCTGAATTGAATAGCAGGCCTGTATAACAAGCATTGTTATAGTTAAAACACATGTTATCAGAACATTAGCGAGTTAGTAAACCATGCCATATGTCCAAATTATTTTCTTCTCCAACAACAACAACAACAAATTCTAATCCCATTAAGTGTAGTCAGCTACATAAATCAAATGACGCAAATGCAGTTTGTCATGTACCATGTCTTCAGTAAGTTCATCTATACCTAAATATCTTTTGAACTCTTCATTTGGAGTCTTTTCTAAATCTTCCTCTACCCTTACCCACTAGTCTATCTTCTATCTAATCACAACCCTCCTAATTGGATGTCCTGATTATTATCAAACTCCAAAATGGAAAAGTAATCTTGGTTGGACAAATGATCACAATCTCATCATTCATGAATTATACATACCAAGTGGTTTTTGTTAGATTCTTTTGGGAGTGTTGATAAACAGGATCACCAGTCTCTGTTTTCCACAGTGTGACATTCTTCTCTTGTGGTGCCGAAGGCTTTTGAAATGTTTGCAAAAAAGTTCCATAGGGGGACAAGATAGCCGAAGTGACGTTTGGGACTTCAAAAGACCTAATCTCTTTGGCAGTCTTGCAGTCATATATACTAATCACTGAGTTGGATTTCGTCACCAAGAGTCTAGATCCATCATCGCTGAATTTCGCATTCACGCAGCTAACTTTCTCAAGCTTGACACCAGGTTGACCATTGTTAAATGGGGGTCCAGTCCAGATTGAGAACTCTTCAGGTGTTCTAACTGAGATCGAAGCAAAGAAGTAGTAACAAGAAATATAATAACAAATTGATAATAGGTGGCCACTCATACGAAAATGCCTTCGTATGAAAATGATAGCTAAGATATGTTATGCGAAACAGTTTAGTCGAATATGTCAAATCATTTAACGATTCTCAACTATTATCTTCGCAACTTCATGAGTAATGAGAGTGAACAAGCATACATAGCTTAAAAAAAAATGAACAATCAGAAAGCTACTGTAATTGATACCTAATATCTCCAAAGATGGTGATTGGTCAGTTGATGCCATTAGAAGCTGCAAAGTGAATGCTGAAAATGAAAGTAAAAGAGGAAAAAAAATGGTTCTTCTCATATGACATATTTTGAAAGCTTATTACAGTAAAATCATAATAAAGGGCCAACCCAGTTCAAGTCCCACTTGGTGGGGTGCTGGGGAAAGGAATATACTAGCAGCCTTACCCCTACTTTCGTAGAGAGGCTGTTCGAACCCACGACCTCAAACTCCACGGTAAGTGAGCTTATCGCTGAGCCAAGCCGGCCCTTCATTACAGTAAAATCATAATAAATAAATAAAATCATAAGTGAATTCAATTGAGTCTTATACATTACTGCATACCCTAATTTGGCACTACTTTGTGCAAACTAAGCAAAAAGAAAAGAAGTTGAAAGTTGAATGTGAGACCTTTTAAGTTATGGTTGGGAAAGCTGAAGTGAAACGGAATCAAATTGAGTCATTCACTCATTCGACTGGGTTTTCCGTTCCCGTTTGTGGTTTGAGAATTAGAAGTGAACTAGTTATGCCTGCGGAGAAGGTTCAGTTGGGTGATGCCTGCCGCGGCGATTTTGGAACTACCGTGGAGGTTCTATAATTACAACGACATTATTTCTTTATTTTATTTTTATTATTATTATTTTAAACAAAATTATAAAGAATTAAAAGAAAGTAAATAGTGCAACCCTTCTATAACTTAAAGAATTTAATTTTAAGAGTTTTATATGCATTGAATGAGATGTTATCACATCATTAAAAAATAATTAATATTTAAACTCACTATTTATAAACTTATATATATACATGAACCTGATTGAATAATTGTATAAAATTTTTTATATCATTAATACATCAAAATTAAACTTTTATTCAAAAATATCATAAAAATAAAAAAAAATATTAAGAGATGTTTAAGGTCTACAATTTTTAATACATTTATACATAAAGTCATACCAAAAAAAAGTTATAATATAGCATTCAGAAATAAATATTGTTCAAGCCAAAAAAAACAAAAAATAAATAAATATTGCTTACTTTTTTTTAAGTACTTTAGCATTTGAGGAACTAGCACATTATGTAATTTTATAAATAAATAAAGGTGGAGTTTTTTTTTTTACTAGGGTGGAGTTCAACTTTAAGGTTACCCTTTGCAAAAATAATAAGAAAAAATGAGATAACATAAAAATTTGAATTTGTAATATATTTATATGTACTTAGTAATACAAAAAATTTAGTTTTGATGTATAATGTAAACATATTACATGTGTTATGTAATATTATGTCAATAAAAATAATTATTTTTTTTTATGCCTAAACATCCATCTTTAAGAAAATTTATTACTAAACATGCATATTTAAAATAGAAAATTTTTAGGTGGTGAAAATACGTAGTGTTCTACTAAAATTTTAAGTGTTATTTTTAAAATAAAAAAAATATATGATATATATTAAAAATAATCACAGCCACATATTTAAAATTATTTCTATAATCTTTAAAGGACTACTAGATAGTTTCACCAAAATTTATACCTATTTAAGAAACATTTTTTTATTTTTAAATGTTATAAAAAAGAAGAAGAAGAAGTGTAGACATAGGCCATAGGGTGATAGGGCCATTTTTGTAAAGAGCAGGAGAGAGAGAGAGAAAGCAGGACACAGCAGAGTTGGTATCGTAAATTCCGTCAACGCAGAGAAGAGAGCAGCAGCATGGAGAGAGTGTTGTCAGTTGTCACCTCTTTTCTTTCCACTTTCCACTTTCCACTAACAAGAACAAGAACCTAAACATGGTTGACCATTTCATTCTTTGCATTGATCCTATTATGCCCTCTTCTTTACCATCACCACCACCACCCCCTCATGATCACATTCATCATGATGCTGCTCTGCCTCTGCTCGTGGAATGTAGAATATGTCAGGAAGAAGATCACGTCCATGCCATGGAGGCCCCTTGTTCTTGTAATGGCACTCTCAAGGTATACATACTCACCTTCCCTCTCCTTTTATTGTGTTCTCTCACTTTCTCAACTGAATTGGTACCATTAATGACCTAGGGAGTTCTTGCTATTATGTGGCTTTGGATATTTAGTGTTGGTGATTAAGTCTCAAGAGTCTGTATATATGTTAAGAATGAATTAATTAAGTGAATTTTGATTCCATGGCTTGAACCTGTGACCTTTTTAAGGTCATTTGGAGACAACTCAAACGTTTGCTCTAATGCTACCTTAGAGTGGCCACTTTAAGGATGACAAAGAAAAGAATAGAAAGTTGTCTGTCACTCTACATGTAAACGGTCTCTCGGTAGACATGATACATGATAGAGTTCAATGGCGTAGTTTGATCCATATAGCCGACCCCACCTAGTGGGATAAGGCTTTGTTGTTGTTGTTGTTGTTGTTTGAGGAACAAAGGAGAGGGGAGACTTCCTTCAAACATTACTCTTCGAGGCTCAAAAATTGAGGCCTTCGTGTGTGGCCCGTCGCTATTTTTCGGTGTTTCACTTAATCCATTAGTAAATGCAAAGTTTTTGTTTTTCTCTTATTCCAATAGGCGATAACAACCACAGTACAGCCTCGAACACCATGTTTCGCTCGATTTTTTGTCAATTATTTAAGTACATGACTTGTTGCCAAGTGTTCTAGTTCATGTTTTTGGCCTACTTTTGTTGCCTCTATACAATAGTTCTGTAATAGGCTTGATTTTTACCGGGTTTGGATTGCAATATTTGCAAATCTATTGGATACTGGTGGTTTTGAATAGAGACTGGACCATGAACATGCTGGTTCACTATTTCTTGGTATGCAGTTTGCTCATAGGAAGTGCATCCAAAAATGGTGCAACAAGAAAGGAAATACAATATGTGAAATCTGCAATCAGGTTCAAGTCTTTAACTCGTTTACCTTTCCTTTTTCTTTTTTCGTTTTCATTGCTAAAAGATAGAAATTACAAGTTCTCTATCTTTCACTCTTTTTAGGTATTTTCACCAAACTATTCTCTTCCAATAGTCAGAAGCAATGACATTATAGCAATTGATCTAAGGTAAGTTTTGAGCCTGTATTTGACACCTTGTTAGTCTCGATGTCTGAAAGGCTTATTATTCACATAACTATTCTTTAATCTTTAGTACTAAAATATGTCAAGAAAAAGTGATCTAGTGCAGTTAGAAGCTTGATTGAATATGATAATGAAATTGTAGAAGTTGGACTCTATTTGTAACAGAACAAATTGGAATGAGAAGCATGAATCGATTTAGAATGTTTGGTACTGACAAGTAGTTATGACTTATGTTGGTCTTAGTTTACTTTTGAAAGATGGTGCTAAAATTTGTGTGTCACCAAATGATTATGAGAATAAAAATTTTCGTAGTCACCTTTTAGGGATGTTGTTAGTATGTTACAAAGCTCGATGAACACTTCCGGAAGACTAGAACTTAATTCATACTCTTCTATAATTTCATTAATATTCTGCTATTGGTAGTAATAGCTTCAATAGGGATGAGTGTTTTTCTTTCTCCCCAGGAAGATTTATGTTGTTTCTATATACCAGGCAAGAATGGGAGCGTAATACAGATCTCCGTGTTGCTCTAACTTCGGCAGAGAACCAGTTACTGCAAAGTGAATATGAAAACTATGCTATCACACAAATCAGTAGCATTGCTTGTGTCCGCTCTGCTACTCTCATCGTAAGGAAATAGTTGTGATAAAGGTTTTTTCTACTTTCTTTCTTTCTTTTCGGTATCACCTTTCTCCGAGTATTAACGTGTCCAATGATTTATACAGTTGCTGATAGTTTTGCTTGTGCGCCAAGCCTTAATGATTACAACGAGCTCTGCAACCAGGAGCGATTCATCAAGAATATTTGATGTAAGTAGCATGTCATCACAACTACCTTTCTTGGCACAATGACCATGATAATATGTATGTGGATACTATGAAAGATTTACACAAAAGCGATAGATAAAGGAGATCGAAAGGAGCATATATACGAAACTAAAGAAGAATTGGATGTTTTTTGTCCCTTTTCAGCCAAATTGTTTAGCTTTTTAGTGGTTTGTGGCAATGAGTGATGATAAATTGATAATAGAATAGGCAAAAAACAGCTTCAAGTTCCGAAATAGAAAATGATATTAAGGTTTAGAGTTTAGACACCAGCTAATGAATGTAGTGAATTTGAACTTGAATTGAATGGTGTAGTAATTGCTAACTTGGAATTGTGAATGACAGTTTGAGATGTCACTCCTTCAATTTGCCGGCATTCTTTTGCCGTGTTGCGCGATGGCACGTTCCTGGTATCTCATACATAACAGAAGAAGACAGGTATGGCCTTATATCTCATACATAGAACATAGTTAATCTACACTTTAAAAATACTTTAAAAGAGTCAGATTCTAAATAGAATCCAAGCATTTCATAGAACATTTTGTGTAAGAGTAAAAAGAAAACACAAGAAAAAGGAAAAGAAAGATAAGTAAAGTTTACATACATTGTAAACAATATAACACATGATTTTCTATCTTTTGTAGGGTTAAGCAAGGGAACATTACACAGATCCTTGGTTCAGAGAAAAATCTATCAGTCGAATTTGTACATTGTATTAGTCCATTAAAAAATAGCTAAGTTCTATATGGTATTTATTTAAGCCATGGAGCTTCCTTACCCAATTGGTGAATCTTTGAACTTTAGTTATAACAATTGTTGTTCTCCATGGCAATGCCTGAGGGTTGCTGATGAGATTCAAAATTATATATTTCGATTGAGATCAATGGCTAAAATCACTAAAATCAGTGCAATAGTTGATTCTGCGGTACACTTGAAATGCTTGAAAACCTTTAAACATTTTAGTTTTGAACTTTTGGGTGTTTGGTACATCATTACTTGTGCTGTCTTATAGTGATAATTTGATACTAACTGTTGTTTACAAATTAAGGATTAATAGGTTGAAAGATTTCTTTCAATATAGAAAAAGTTTAAGTGAGTTTGATCATAGTTAATTTCCCTATCAAGGTCATCAAGGCATGCATACAAGCTTAATAAATGAACATTAATGTTTATTATTATGAAATATCTCTTAACAAGAAGAGCATTTGTTAAGTAGTTGATAGTTTTTTTTGTTTAAGATAGAACCAACATTTATAAAAGAACAGTGTAAACATAATGATTTATATGTATGTTTTCTGTCAATCTATGTGTAGTGATTCCGTATAATACTGTAGGAAACGGCTCAAGTGTTCTATGTTAGTGTTTTAGTGTTTTTAATCATTAATTTTAATTATTAAATATTTTATAATTGAAATTAATTTATAATATATGTGCAAGAGCTGATAAAATATAAAAAATTTAGTGCGTTAGTCAAATATTACTCAATTGAAGTTATTGATCATCTATTTTTTTTATACAAGAATACATGTAATTTTGTACCTTAATACAAATTACAAAGTTCTATCGTGGATATTTCTAATCTCAATTTTAAATATGCATGCTAACTAACTTAGCTGTTAAACTTAAAATTCAAATTTGACGCTCCTTTATGACATTAACATCAACTTCAAAGTGATGATATGCACCAAAGATTCTTTAATGACAAAAAAAAAGATAAAAATCAAAGCTGGAAAGATAATAATAATTCAGAGGCTATTTTTTTTCTTCTTTATCAGGATTTGGACAAAAATATTCAACTTTTTCTTCCAACAAAATTTCTTGGTCTTGGTATGATTCCTATTTCCTAACCTATTATAGCAAAATATCACTTGTAATAATAATTAAAAAAAGAGTAAAATATCACTTGGTGCATGTTTTATTTATTTTAGCTATTACCCAAAATCACATATATATAGGATTAGGAAAATGAATGTACCTCCTCACCGTCATCACAATAAAAAAAATATGCATAAATAAATAAACAAATGGAGCAGGTTGTTTTGTGTGAAAAAGTTTGGCCCCTTGAAAATGATAATTTCAACCATCTTTTTGAACTAGCCAAAGGAGATGTTAACCCTAGCTGTCAATCTCTACATTATTATTATTCACCTCGTATCATTTCCAGTTTTCACTAATCAAAATTAATTAGTCATAAATCGAATTTTATTTAAATGTCTACTGTTATAAATTGTCTCGTATATAAGATAGTATCCGAATTTATAACACTTATTTATTTAAATAGACGAGTAAGATGAAGTAACCCTCAATCAACCAAATTAATTAACTCAATTAGTAAAAAAAGATAAAGTGCTTCCATTCAATTAAACAATGATGGTGTTAGTGTTTATTCCAATTCTTAATCATATTCAGACACATAAATTTGGAGGATTATAAAAGGAAAGCTAATATTTATTCATAGAATAATAGATTAGATAGAAAAATCAACGACTAAAAACACTGAAATACCCATATTTTCAGTATACCGGATAACTTTCCTAAATTAGTATGTAACTTAGTATAAAATCTTAGTACTTAGTTACATACCGTGATAATATGAAAGATTTGATGTCATTTTCTTAACTCACTAGTCATTAGATCTTGAGAATCCTGATTTTGTGGCATAACTCCCGTTCCATTCTGAATTCTAATCCGTAGTATGTGACTCAAAGTGTGACGGACCAACTACCAAGTGCATAATATTGAATATTCATTCTAAACCCAACCTTACATTTTATCCAAATCAAAATTATGAAACCACCTTAAAATTCTTTTTTTTTAAATATATATATATTTCATCTTCTTCTTCGTTCTTCCGACAGCATGATAATTGATAAATATATAATGTAGGTGATTAGATATATAAATAATAATATATATTGTAGATATCGTACAAGTGTGGTTGGTGAAGTAATGAAGTTATTATCCCTATCCCTCCAAGCATAATCCAATGACAAATATTTTTATTTTAGTTTCGTTTGTAATATCATAATTATATATTTAGTTGTTGTAACTAATTTAAAAACCACGTCACCAAAAAAACTAATTTATAAACCAAACTACACAAAATTATTTTTTCCCTTTTTAATAATGTTAGAGACTTAGATCAGACATTGTTACTTGTCAATGACCTGGGTATGGAATAATTATTTATATTATTTAATATTATATATTTGATACTTGAGTGGTAAAATTATTACATTTATATAATAAGTTTTTGCTAATAATTATCAGTTTCAATTATAAATATAGGAAAGTTTTTTCGTATAGTGAGGTATACCGTATTCCATCATTTTTTAGCCGTTGATCTTGATTGATTTTAATTATAAAATCAATATATAATAAAGATCAACGGTTAAAAAGTAAAAGAATACAGTATACCTCACTTTTTAAGATATATCGAAACACCTTCCTATAATATATTTTCATTTTTTTATCCAAATTTTTTTTTCTTCTTCCAAAAGCTTTTTTTTTTTTAAATAAGGCCTTTTAATTCCATTCCTAAACATACTTTGTAGATTAGTCTTAAATTTATTGCAAATAAATCTTTTAAGAACGGCTATTATTTAATTAGTTTATATATTTTAAGGAAGTTGCTTTGTGTCATTTTGGTAGGTACATAGCATGGGTTAATTGTTAATTTTCAAATTGCTTAAAAGATTTTATTAGTTATTTTATATAAGTTAGTCAAATAAGTTAGGAAGGTTTTCGGGTATACCGATTTAATCGGTAAATCGGTATACCTATAATCTGTAATCATTGATTTTGATTTATATTTATATTTTAAATTTTTTAATCAAAATCAACGGTTAGAAATTACAGAATACCAATAAACCAGTATACCTGATCAAAATTTTCCAATAAATTATTACGTTAATTACATAATGATAAATCATGTTAAATACCACATGTCACAAAACGATAAATTAATGTGTCATATTTTAATTAAGGAAAATTATTGGGAGCACATGATCTACAGAGTCAATGGGAACTCAAGGAGTCAAAGATTGAAACCCTAACCCTAATCTCTTATCTCTGTCCACCACCACCGCCGACGTCGTCTCTTCTTTTTCTTCTTATGCCCGTTCTTCTTCGTCTTTGATACGAAAAAGAGAAGAAGAATATAAAGAAGAGATGATTTATTGAAATTAAAGAAATACATATAATAAACTGAAAAATGGATAGATTCGATGCAACAGTTAAGGATATTACACACCTCGCATGTTCACACCATGAGTTTGAAAATTAAGCAGAAGGTAAATCACACAACCTTCCATTCAATTCTCCGATGCAACAAGAGATGGATATGACACACATCACTTGTACACATCATGGTTTCATCACGAAACCAACATGTGGTATCACGCCACTAAAAGTCTGACTCCATTACTTGAGGGCTACAATAGTTTATGAGGTATTTATAGACCTCATATTAGGTTAAACATGAAAATCATAAGCTCATTATTACAAAGACCAATTCAACTAAATACATAAAATTCAAAATACATAAAATTAAATACTGAAAATATAAACTAATAAAATCTAAATAAATCCGTAATCTCTTCATATCAGGAGCATTGATGCACGTATCAGTCTTCTTCGTTCTTCTTCTGCTTCTACTTCTATTGCTTCTATTTGCTCTTCTTCTTCGTTTTTTTCGTTCTTCTTCTGTTTCTGTTCATTCTTCTTCGTTTTCTTTTTTGTCTTTTTCGTTCTTCTTCTGCTTCTGCCCATTTTGCCGGAATTGGTGGTGGCATCAACGATGACATCACTAGCCTCCTCTTTTTATTATTCCACTCTTGCCGCTGTTGTGTTGTGCAGCCGTCGCATCCTCCTCTTCTTCTTTCTCTTCTTCGCGCTTTCCTTGTTGTTGTTGTTGTAGCAGTAATTTTTAGTTTCAGATAATAATTGTGTACTTTTGGATGATAATTGTTTTTAGTTTCAGATGATAATTATTTTTAATTTTAGATGATAATTTATAATTAGATTTATTAGCTCTCTAATAGCTCTTTAATGTTGATTCCGTAATATTATTCTTTAACTAATTATTTTATGTCACATAACATTTATTGTATAACATTATTATCTAACTAATAAAAATTTTAAATTACCTAATAGTTATATCTTTCATAATTAATATGAATAATGAGAATGTTTAATTTGAAAACCAATGTGGATAATACAACTGTTTGGGGATAGATTTGAGTGTGTTTTCTTAGCTTAGTTTATTATCCTAGATATATCGTTTTGATATTTTTCTGTTAAGTATATTTCTTTCTAGTTATTTATAGGTTATTATTAAATAAAAAATAATAATAGTCACTTGTAAAATAATAACATAGGATACTAAACTATATTTTGCACATTGTCATTTCTCACTGTCCCTATGTTTAATTTGTAAAAGTGCCCTTATGTGGAAATAATTTTTGTTGAAAACATTATTCACTATCTAATCAAGATTCAAGAGGTTGTCTTAATGTCTTGTCTAACATCTTGACCGTTAAAAGTGCTTTCCAGTCTGTGTGCTATGTTATGTGAAGAACATTTCATCCATAATTTTGAAGTGTCAGATAAATGCAAAAATAATTAACTACTAAAATTATACTCAAATTTTTATGTATATGATTAAAAAATACTTTTAAATTTTAGTAATGATAAAAGTGCCTTCAGTTTTTTTATAAAATGCGATAAAAATATTTATTTATTAATAATTAACAATCTAATAATTATAAAAATTAAAGGATATTTTTACCATTACTAAAATTTAGGAACATTCTTTCCATCGAAAGAAAAATTTTAAGAAAATTTTAGTAGTTAATTGAATTCATGGCCTCATGCAAAAACTTTACACAAATATTATTTACACGTTAAAATTTAATTATTAAATATTTATATATATATATATTATTTAAATTATTTTTAATATATTTTATATTTTAACATGTATTCGATAGCTTATTTTTTATGTACATGTAATATTACTCGAAATTTGATAATAAATAGTGTTGTATAAATGTATAGCAACAAATATTTAACATTTGTAAAAAAAAAAAATTAAAGATGATTTGTTTTTTTTTTTTTTTGGGGACAAGAAAGATGATTTGTTAACTTTGATGAATACAATTCCCTAATTAGGCAATATTCTTTGCGGACGAGATAATAAAAAAGTGTGAAATGGTTAGCAAGTGTGAAGAGGCCAAATGAGCAATTGATACTTTATGGAACTATTTACGTACGTAGCTTCTTGTAGTAATTATTATTAGACCAACTTTTTCTCCATTATTTTATTGATTGATTGATGATTGATATTTTCAACATGCATAAATGGGATGAAAAAATGTTACTAATCATCATATTTAAATTCCAACAAATAATAACAACGCAGGAATCTTCATTTCATATAATTTAATTTATATACAGACAACAAAAAAAATATAATTTATATATATATAAATAATGCTAGGTACTTAATATTTAGAATTAATATTAAAAGAAAAAAAATCTATTAAAAAAATCAACAAACTATTAATGAAGGCAGAAATTAATTTCATTTTCCAAAAACCCGTTATTACTTATCACTCATGACTCAACCATTCAAATGAGAACCTTGGTTTTGAATAAATGAAAGAAAACGTACTACAAATAAATATATAATCAATTAATCATACTAACCATATAAAACTGTATCAACAATGCTATGAAACCAACGTTAGAAAGCTAATAATTAAGTTATCATCCAAAATTTATATGAGTTATCATCCGTAACTCATATATTAATGATTAAGTTATTATCCAAAATTTATATGAGTTATCATCTGTAATTCATATTGGCTTCCTATTAATTATAATATGTTGATTCTCTAGTCTTTTTCAAAATTATATATGTAGCACAAGTAAGAAGTAGAACGACTTAAAATAATGGAAAAAATATCAAAACTACCCAAAAAAAATTTTGACGCTGATAAAAGTACCCATGAAAGAAAGAAATGAGTTTTCTATCCATGATAGATGGATTTTGTATGACAAAACTACCCAAAACTCTATCCAAAACTACCCAAAATTAATATCTCGTTAATGACATTTGTATAATTTTGTCATACAAAATCCATCTTTTATATATGGGTAGAAAACTCGTTTATTTTTTTCATGGTACTTTTGTCGACGTCCGAAATTTTTGTGGGTAATTTTAGTATTTTTTTCTAAAATAATATTGTATAAGAAAAACTAGATTTTGCGGATATCATCATTTTCATAACTCTTTAGTTTAAGACTTTAAGCCTGTTTGTCATTTATAATAAGAGTTGGTGATCTCTAAATTAAAAATTTAATAATCACTATTAAATTCATTTATCTTTAGAATAAATAAAATGTGTCATATTTAAAAGATAGATGCATTTCGTTTTATAAATCCTCTTAAATATTTCCTTAATAAACAACGATGTTATATATATGTACAAGCATTTTTTTGTACTAAACTTAATTAAGTCGTGCAAAATTAATTATGGGTTATTACTTATAAATAATCTCTAAAAAATTAAAATAATCTCCTAACAATCTTTTGAAAATTATAAAATTTCTAAAACAGTTCTTTTAATTTGATATGGATATGGATTTTTTAAAAAATAATTATATTATCAAATAAATTTAAATGTTTGTAACTGTTTTAAATATTTTCAAATTTGAAAAATTAAAACATGTAACTTTAAAATTTTTAATTGTGAATTTGAGTAATTACTAGTTAATTATGAACTAATCATTTAATTTTTTGGTAACTAAAAGATAAAGTGTTATGATAAAGAGATTTAATCTATAAGCTTAATTTTAGGCTTAATACTTAAAAAATAAAAAAGTTTACTAATAAATATTATTTTTAAAAAATATAAAACTTTTTGTATGAAAAAATTAAAAAAATTATTAAATTTATAGTTAGATGTCAAAATATTTTTCACAAAAGTAAAAAGCAAAAGCTTATTTTTTTGGGTAAGCAAAACCCACGGTTTAATTTGTAGGTATTAAAGTTATTATTTATCACACTTGCCAGGAAAAATAATCCAAATATTGTCTTTACCAAAAATAAAAATAAAGAAGCAGGAGAAAGAGTGGAAAGTTATGGAGGAGGAAAGAGAGGGAAGGAAAGTAAAACGCGTGGGTCCCACTTCCCAGAAGCGATGACCAAAATCGCTTCGTCATAGACTTTTGGGCCGCATGGTCGCGCAAGAAAACATCTTCCTTGGGTCCCACCTTTTCCCACACAACATCTCGCGACATTCGACTGTTGTCGCACGCGTCAGGGACTCACTCGCTGACGAACACGTGTAAGAACTTGCAGTTGGGGTGCACCGTTGGGGATTGCGCGTGACGGTGCTGAATCACGGGTTAGTTTGTAGGGAAGAAAGAAAAATGAGGAAAAATAGAAAAAGAGAGGGGTAAGTGGGGCCCACGGTGTCGGAGCGTACCCTTATGCTGAAAAACTGCTATCACATGACACCCCCACCGGTTTCCCGCCAAATACCCACAAACATAGGATTAGATTATTGCTGATAATATTGGTCCCCTCACATTGGTTTTCTAACATTACTCATAAAATAAATATATTAAAATTTTGAACTTTTATATTTTTAATAACTTTTTTTAATTTATAATTTTAAAATGTATTCTAAGAATGCAAGATAAATAAATCTTTTTTATTAGAGGTATTATATTTTAAAATTATTATATAAAATGTTTTATTAATATTTATTAAAAAATAATTATTTATTTTCATATTTTTAAAATTTTAATATAATAAAAATTACAAATATTTCTTATTATTATATTTTTAAAATTCAATATAGTTATTTTTTGAAAGGGATTTATTAGTTATTACATGGTGATGTAATGCGATTTTTTTTATTTATATAATTTAAATATAAATTTTACACATTTACGCAGGAAAATTTTTTGAAATAAAATAATTAAAATTTTTATTTCCTAAAACAAATTATTACAACTTTATTTACCTAAATCCAACTTTTTTTTTTGGACGTTGGATGATGTTCGCCGCAAGTAGCGGCGGTTTTGGTGAAAAAACGATGTTAGTAGCTACTTGCGGCGAACTAGATTGCATTTTGTGCCACATTGAACGAAGTTCGCCCTAACTTGCGGCGAACATCATGAAATTAGCAGCAACTTGAGGCGAACTTCATGCTGCTTCCCTCACAACTTACGGCGAACATTTTGCACTTCCATTACTATAAATACCCCTCTCCGGCACCCCAACCATCACAAACCATCCTCCTTCACCAAAGATTTCCTCTCCCTATCCATTTTTCTTTCTTCAAGTCGCATATGTTTAATTTTTTTCTTTATTAATGGGTGATAGAATATTAGTTTCGATTCATTATGATGGTCAAATAATAAAAGACCCTGAGGGAAATGATGTCTTCAGTTGTGATCAGCCAACTTTTGCTTGTTGGCCACGCGAAGAAATGGGTTTAGAATAGCTGAAGGCTTTTGTACTGCACTCTATTGGAGAGCACAGAAGACGGGTGCAGAAAGTATACTACAGATTTCCACACGAAGTGGACAGAATCTTTCATTTTAAAAGGTACGGGTATTTTTAGTTAAATTTTGCGATTATTTATGAATAAATATGATAATAGTGTAATCCTTTGAATGAACAGATTTCGTTTAC